>JAMPIV010005419.1:145000-280343 GCA_024509875.1 Oreohelix idahoensis | reverse complement strand
AAAAGGTGAGGATTGCAGAGGAAGGAGAATCCGATGAGGAATGAGTAGAGTAAAGATTTTTTTACGGGAATTAGGCCTGGACTCTATGGGGAAGGTGAGAATTTTGAGAAAGGAGTGAGATTAGAAGTAGGGGAGAATGGGTGAGAAGAAGGACGGATTTAGAGGAGCAAAAGGGAGGGAATAAAGGAAATGAATAGGAGTGAAAGAGATGATGGATTAGGATAAGGACAATTGATTAAGATATGAGTATGGGTGGGTATTAGAGAGGAAGAAGATTATTGATTGCCGAAGGAAGATAAGAAGGGAGGAAAAGATTAGAGGTTAAGATGAAAGAACGTGGGAGATAGAGGAGAGGGGGTGAGAGTTAGGCAACGGAGAAGGGGAAAGACAGGTAGGAAGATTGAGGAGGGCAGTGTGACTATGAGGGAATAAGGAAGAGGAGTTAAGGTGATTATGGAAGGACTTGGAAGTGGGGAAGAACGGCAGGGGGAGGGTTACTTGTATTTGCACGGAAGATAGGGATACGGGTTAGAAGAATTATTAGGAGAACAGAGAAGGAGATTAAGAGGTGGAAGAAGGAGAGGGTAGTAAGAGAAGGGAGAATTGGATAAGGATTGGGGAAAAAGTTATAAGGGGGGATGAAGGAGGAAAAGGAGTAAGAAGGATAAGAGGAGGAGAAAATTAAAAGGGTTGTTAAAGGAAGATAGAATGTGAGGATTAAGAGGTTGAGATTGAAGAGAGGGGCCCTTGAAACGAGGAAAAAGGAATTAGAGTTGAAGGAATTTCAGGCAAAGTTAGAAGGAGGATTGACTGGTTGAGGGGAAGGAAAAAGATGACGATGGAGGATACAAGAAAGAGGAAGGTTAGGAAGGTGGATGGACGAGTAAGGGATGGAAAGAGGTAAGTGAAGGGGAGGAAGAGAAAGAAAGAATAAATGGGAAAGAAAGAGAGAGGTTCCCGGAAGAAAGGATTGGAAGAAGAAAGATTTTCAAAAAAAAGTTATTGGAGGGGGGGTGTAAGGGGGAGGAGTAGGTTTGCAGGGAAGATTGAGTGAGAAAATAAATGAAGGGAAAGACTCCCTGATGAAATCAGGGGGAGAAAAGATAGGGAAGAGGAAATTTATTTTGTACCGAAGCAATAGAGGAATGCAGTTAGGGGTGGCGGGGAACGTTTCGGTGGGAAAGAGGGGAGACGTAGGGATAGGGTTAGAAATGCGCTGAAAGGTCTAACATAAGGAAAAGTGAATAGATGGGGTGGTAGTAGGAGGGGATCGTAAGCGAGAAAGAAAGTTAGGAGGATTGAAAGCGTAGAGTGAAACTTAGAGGTTAGCATCGGAGGGGATGGTTGAAGGATAAGGGGGTAGGGAGAAAGTAGGGGGAAATGGAAAAGAAGCAAATTATAGCGAGAAAGGAGGGCACATGGATGAGGAATAAGGGGATTTTATGACGGAAATAGGAAGATTATAAAGGGGGGCTTGTAGTAATGGGAGGGAAGAGGAAGAGGCATTGTGATTCAGGAGGGAAGGAAAGGATTAGTGAGGGGGAATGGTATGTAGGATGGAATCGAAGCAGAGGGGGGGAGATGGAGGAAAGGATAGGGAAAGGGGGTAAGATTTTTGGGAGTAGGAGAAAAGTTAAGAGGGGAGGGAAGGGAAGGAAGTAGGGGGGCATCTGATGAAAAAAAATATAAATGATTAAAGTAGGGGAGGGGTGAAAAGAGTAAGAGGTATATGTTAAGGGATGATATTGGGTTTGAAGGATGAAAATAGTAGAAATGGTATGGGGGAGTAGTTATAAAATAAAATAAAAAAATAAAAAAGGTGAAGAAAAAAAAATAAGATAGTTCTGTGGGAGAAGAACTGGACGGGGAAGATAGAAGGGGCGCTTTCTTCTTTATTCGTCTAGAAGAAGGGCACTTTCTTCTTCTGGTCTTAAGGATAGAAGTGTAGATAGAGGAGGGGAAAGAAAATGGGGTAGGTTAGATAGAGGTTGAATTATAATGTCAAGGAGTGTATTGGGGGAAGCACAGCAAAGGAGATGAGGTGTAGCAATACGTAGATGAATCGGGTTCGTATGTTTATTATTGAAGAATTGGAGTGAAGATGGGAGTTTGTTGGAGAATGCGAAGAGGAAAGGAGCATTTGGATGGATAAGAAGTGTGTGATGTTATTACAGGCGTTTTAAGATAGCTTTATGAATAAGATTTGGTGGTTGTTGATACATGGTTGGGGAGTGATGAAACTGGGTTGTGCAAGCTATGTTAATTTGGTTTGGGTTTTATGTGTTTTAAGTAATTGAAAGCTGTTGTAATTTTGTGCGGGGCTTGTTTGTAGAATATATGGACTGTATAAGGAGGTTTGAAATGCAATAGTTGGAGTAATGGTGTGTTGGGGTTATTTGATAATGAATAGAAGTCTTGTGTGATTTAAAAGAATTTTGTGATGTATGTAAAGAAGTGTTATTTTACTACAATTACTTTATACTGTTATGAAAAACATTAATAGTATAATGAGTTGAAAATGTAGTAAATAAAAAAAAAAATGAATAAAAAAACAGAAAAATAAAAAATAAAAAATATGATGAGATTAAATAAAAATAATAATGCGAGAGAAAGTAAAAAAAAAAAGAGTAAAAAAATAAAAATAAATAATATACATGGTTCGTAAGAGGGTGTACGTTTTGCATCGTGTAAGTATGTGAGGAAGGAATCTGGGAAAAGAAAGAAGATTGGGGGATTGAGTTGTTGTTTAGGGGGTGGATTTGGGAGGAGAGTAGAGTGATTTTAAATTTAATGGGAGGAATTAGGTGCACTCGTGTTGAATAGGATGTGTAGACGGAGGGTGTTTTATATATATTAATATTTATAATTATATTTTAAAGTAGGAGCGGGGGTAAGGAAAGAGGAGGTGAAATCTATGCCTGGGGAGTCTGGTAAAGGAAAGGGATGGGAAGACGCGGCTACGGAAGATTAATGAGGGGAAGGGTGGGTGATCGTATGGGAATGCGGAAAGTTGATTTTGGGGGGTGTGAATGGATTAGGGTTGTAGGGAGGAGAAACGGGGAAAAGAAACGGAGGTATTGCAGAGTATAAGGGGGTAAAGTGGGTTTGGGGGGTACCGATAGGCATTAATTGAACGGGGAGAAGATTTGGACTAGGTTAGAAGAAAGTTGAGGGGTGAAGTATGAAATAAATTTTATGAGATGTGAGGGGTAAGGAGGGAGGGGAGTCAGATAAGGAGGAGGGCGGGATAAAGATTTAGAGTTATGTATTGAGGTGATGGGGTTATAAGATAGTATGGGGGTGATTATTGGCTAAAAGTGGTGAATAGAAGATATAAAAGAAGGGAAAGAAGGGGAAGGGGGGGAAAGTAAACGGAATGTGCATGAAGATTACAAGATAAGAAGATGGAGTAGGAGTGAGGTGGAGGTGAGAGGTTAGGCGTAGGAGGTTACTTTTAGGGGGGTAGAGGGGGGAGTTATTATTGATGTGGATGATCCCTCCATGACGGTATTAATTTGGAAGGGTACCATATGTGTCTGGTGTCGGGCAACAGGAACAATGGTAGAAGTATTTATGATTAGTGGGTGGGAAAATAAGTAGTGGAGGAGATTTTGTCGCTAGGAGAATTGAGAGGGAGGGCACGGAAATATTAAGAGTAGAGGGAAAGAGGAGGAAAAGAAGGAAGGGAGAATAAGGTATCGACTGGAGGAAGATTAGTGATGCATGGTATTAAATAGATCTTTAGGCAGAATTGGAAGAATTTAGATTATGGAAAAAAGGAGGGTGGATAAATAGAAGAAGAAATGGGAAGGGAAAGATTGAGGAGAATTTAAGTTTGAAGGAGGGAAGGTGGGGGTTGGGTTAACTGGGTGGGAAACGAAAGGAAATGATAAAAAAGGAAAGGATCAGAAATGAAAGCTTATAGGAGGAGGGGAACGTGTTCAAAGAAAAGTAAGATTGAATGTTTAAATGGGTTTCTGAGGGGAAGGGATAAGGAAAGAAGACAAAGGGGGGGTGTAGAGTGATTGAAGCGGAAAATTTAAAGATGAAATAATAGAATGATTTAGGTGAAATGTAAGGTAAAGGCTGGAGGGTAAAGATGAAAGGGGGGAGGTGGGTTGAAATTGTTGGAAATAGAGGTTGGGGTAAGAGAAAGATTTCTAGTCAAGATAGTAGATGAAGAGAGGGCCTGAAGGAAGAGTAGGAGGTTTCACAGGTAAGTGTGATTAGGGATATGGGGAGGGGGGCGGGCGAAAGGGGTTGGGACTATAGGTCTCCCAGGAAGGGGTTGACGTTGAAGAACATATTGGTGAAATGTACATCAGGCGGTTTGAAAAGGAATGGAAAGGGGCAGTTGGTAATCAGGCGGAAGGGGAATAAAGGGAGTGGAAGGGTAAGAAAACGTGGGGATAAAGAGGGAAAGTGGGGAGCGTGGTGTTAGGGTGCGGGGGTGGAGTGGTCTTGCGAAATAATAGGGAAATGGCCTATAATTGGAATCCCCGGGTGTTAGAGAGGGGTCATAAAGTATGATAGGTTTGTAAAAAGATTACGAAGGGAAAACTTGAAAGTGAGGGAAATTGCGGAGGGTAGATAGAGAGAAAGAGGAGGTAAGAGGATCAGGAGATGTAGGAAGGTGAGGGACTTAAGCCCTATAGGGAGATGCATAGGAAAAAGTGCTGGGGGTTGGCGGGATCCGATCAGGTTACGAGGGTGTTTTTGCTCAGAAGTTTTGATGAACATATTTGTTTGTAGTAGAGGGCCTTGAATTAGGGAAGGGGAGTAGTGCGCGATCGGTTCTGTTAGTGACCTTAGGGATTTTAAGAGAGTGGGATATAGAAGCGGATGGGGGAAAGTGGGATTTGTAGTATTAAGAGTTGAAAGTTTTGTTTGGTTTGTTTTAGGGGTGGTGGGGCCGGGGGAGGCGGCAGGGTGAGGGATGTATAGGGCATTGGGGATTAGGGAGAGGAGATATGAAGTGTTGTAGGTTTTGTTCTAGTAAGGTAGATGGGGTCGCTTACGGGGCGGGAGAGGGGGGTAGGGAGTGATTGGGGGAGTGTGGTGGGGAGAATGTTGGCGGGGTGGGATTTAGTGGGGGGGAGGGCGTGGCGTATAAGGAATAGGTATGGGATGGGGGGGGGGAGGGGGGGAGAAATCGAGAAAGTATTGGGGTAGATGATAAGTGGATCTAGCTGGTGATGGGAAGTAGCGGAGTTCTAAGTTGTCTTGCGAACATGGTGGGAGGAGGAACGCAGTGGAACAATTATATAGGGTGGGAACTCCTATGAAGAAGGGGAAGGGTGATTACCGAAATATTTTTGGTATAAGACTACTACGAGAATAGAAGCGAAGGGTATTGGGGGTTTGGAGCTGGGCGGTTGTTGGGAACAGAAATAAGAATTTTGTGAAGATTTTGTATATGAGGATGAAGAATGAAAGTGAATAAATTAAGGGAGTTAATAGATTGGTTGTATTGGTGAGGTGATCAAGCATAGAAAAGAGCAAATAGTTGGCGTGGTAGAAGGGCGGGGGATATATTGGTGGGGATGGTGCGGCGGGGCATGTGGGGGGTAGGAAGATGGTGTTGGATATAAATGGTGGGTCGGTGTAGGTGTTGGGTGAAGACAAGGAGTATGTGGAGGGGGTGAAGTATGGGAGAGTGGGTTTGATGGTGGGGAGAAGGACAGTTGAGGTGTTGACCGGGAGTGGTGGGAGCTAAAGGGGGAGTGGAGGGTCTGGCGTATAAGTTTGTTTCGGGGCGGGTGCAAGGCGCGTTTGTTGAAGGGCGGTCGGGCTGGGGGTTTTGGCGGGTAGTGGGTCCGAGAGATGTAAATTTATGGGTGGGATAAAATGTTGTCGGTAGATTAGGGCGCGTTTGTGTGGAGTGGCGGTTGGTGGATTTGGGTAATTTGGGGGCAGGAGAACCTGAAAGGGGGAGGAATGAGGTGAACCAGGTTAGTGGGGAGTAAGTGGGCAAAGCCGGTGTCGCAGGGTGGAAGGGCAGGAGATGACCAGAGGAGGTTATAAGAAAAAGTGATGGTGGGTGATAGGTGGGTGGGGGCGGGAGGCGATCGGTCGGGCGGTAGGGGGTAGGTGCAGTGGGAATCGGGGGGGGGTGGGTGCGGGCGGACGGGGGAGTTGGGGGGGGGTGGGGGAGAGGGGGGTATGTAGGAGGGGGGGGTGTATAAGAGGGGGGTGGAAAGTGGGGGGGGTGTGGGGTCGGAAGTGGCGAGATAGAGGAGAAGAGGGTATGGAAAGGGTGATGGGGGAGGGGATCTTCCAGGGGTGGGGTTATGATGAGGGGGTCGACCAGGGGGGGCGGGGTGGGTAGGTAGGGGAGGGTTTGTGAGTGAGGGGAGGAAGGTGGAGCGTAAGGGAGGGGGGGGGCCCAGAGTGTTACGTGGGGTGGTGGGGGAGGGAGCACAGCTGAGGGGGGGGATACACCCCTTTACCATATGGAGTGGACCCCCCACCACAGGGGACAATACATGTTTTTTTCGGGGTCGGGGGGGGGGGGGTGGGGGTGGGGGGGGGGGGTGTTGTGGCGAAATGGTAGTTCGTGGGGGAGGGTTGAGAGCAGGGAGGGAGAGGGTGCGGTAATCACCCCTGAGTTGGGATGGGGGTCGGGTGCTGGATGTGGGTCGGGGGGTGGGGGGGTGGTATGGGCGGGGAGGGGTATGATTATGGTCTATATAGGGGGGGGCAGAGGGTAGGGGTTTGTGGTTTGATGGGGACCGTTGGCTTATAGGGGGAGAAGTGATGGTAAAATGGGGACGGGTGGGGGGGGAGGGGAGGTAGGCTTGGTGGTGGTCGGGGGGGGGGGGGAATGCGAGTGGGTGGGTAGCAACGAGGGCCATGGGGGCGGAGGATGCGTGGGCTAATTGCCGCTTTTTTGTTTACTAGTTTGAAGTTGGGTGTCCGCGCTGTAGTGACTCAATGAAAGCGACAAGATAATAACAAATCAAACTAAGAAAAAAAAAACATAAATATTTAGAGAAAAGTAGACAGAAGGGAATATTAGTTTTTAGAGACCAACAAACTGTTCTCATACAGTATTACAAATCACTGGAAAATACTTATTGTGACCAGTAAAGAAAATTAATAATTAAATAATTAGAACCTCTTAAATAGTTATACAGTATACATTCTAGCACTATCCAATTATTATTTTTCTTTACATTTTGTCACGATCTACAGAACAGGTTTGTTACTTTAGTTGGTTGTGTGGTGGGATCCATTTATGGTGGGTTTCCGAATTTGTACTAGATAGTAGCTTTTCCTCCGACAACTTGTTCAGGGCTGGAGCTATTGAATAGGCTTCTACATGTATGTTGTACTGATACATCATAATATTCACATTGATGGTGTGAATTAAACAATCGGGATTCTCATTCGTAGTGTTTAAAGCTACTGAATGTTTTTCAAAAGTTTACCACTAACCATTCATAGAATAAAACACAGATAAGTTTGGAACTTTGAATGAGAATTCTGGCACAAATAGTGGCCATCCTAAAATTCCCATCTGCTTATGTTCTAAGGGCCCTAATTGTAGCAAAAATATGAGCTGGTTCAAACGCAGACTGTTGATTTATCAAGCTTATTTGAAAAATAGTGGTCTCGAACTAACGTCCTTCAGAAGTGATTATATCTAGCGAGTATGGATGAAACACGTTTCGGGACAAGTTGATTACTGAAACAAATTTTACCTTCCTACGTTCCCTAACAACCACATAGGGACCCCTAACCATAGACTGTAATCTACGACCATCAGTGTTTGTTATCTACAGATATCTATGATTAAGGGAAGGATCAAGATTAAAGAAGTTTACGTAAAGGATATGTGGGAGCTATGAATCTATCGACGCCCCTATAATTAACATCTGTATGTTCACGCCAACAACAAAAAGCTCCATAAGTAGACCATAAACAAACAGTCTAAAATTAGTAAACAAAAACAAAACAAACTACTCGAGAACTAAACAGAGAAGATTAGACACTCTTAAAATGTCCAATACTTTTTTTTTTTTTAGATAAAACAAAAAGTGACCAAAAAAAAATACTCGCAAAATTAAAAACACCACACATAAATTTAATAATAAATTTAAAAATTATGACAAAAAAAAAAGAATAAAAAAATGAAATAAATATTATATATAAAATAATTAATATTACAATTAAATAATTTTATATTTATTACATATTAATTATATTTAAATAAAATTACTCGTTCGTTGATTTGCCGTTCTTAGTTCCGATTGATTTCAAAAAAACACACAAAGAAATACCCCCACCAAATTATTTCTTCATACCAAAAACTCGTAGTATAGCTTATATTTTATCACTTATGGGCGGGGAAAGGATATCGGTTGTTTATTTTATTGAAGTTAGGGAAGAAGGAACCATGGTTACTTTATTTCATTATTAATCTTTGAAGGACCCAACCCCAACAGGAATCCCGTTATAAGGTCTAATTTAACGTTTTTTATTATATGTGGTACATACACACTCAGGGCGGGGCAGGACACATTCCTATGACTACTCTTTATTTCTCTCGCTCCAACCTCAACCGTCTCTCTAGTGTCAAAAAAAAAAAAAAAAAAAACCAAAAAAATTCTTGTTGCCCAAAATAGCACCACCCTCATATGTTGCCCAAGCTTATTTTTTACCATAAAGTCATTAACCATGTCCCCCTTAATATGCCAATTATAAGAATAGTCATGAGCGGCGCGAGCACTTTATAATTCTTACATAAACAATTTCATTAGCTACACGCTGGAGAAGAGGTTACGCCCAACTCCAACGCGATCGTTTCTCAGTGTGACTGGGGTGGTTATTGACGGGCACAAAATGGGTTTTTTTATTTGCGTTGTCCTTTTTTTTATCTCAGCTCTTAGTCGTTCTTGTATGTTCGAGAGGAAGACGCGTTTTTATGGGTTCTAGCCTGGCAGCGGCTTGTAGTTCCTTTTTCCTCTTGCGGCCAGCTTGGTTTCCTCTTGTGCGCCCACCCCCATTTCGTTTCTAGTCACGAGTAAACAAAGACCCCATACCCTCCACGCGAGGCAAAAATTTTGATTGACCGATATTCTTTTGTAAGTATTTCTCTTTAGATTTGTCAAGATATGTTTAAAGAAAAGAACAGAGAGAGAAGACATCCACGGTACAGAAAAAGGGAGCTCACAAAAAAAATATTCTATGTGACGTCCACGGACATGCTTTTGCAACCTAATTACCACGCTGCCCCCCTTAATCCAGGCTTTCTGCAGGGACACCAACAAGATTCCACAATTCGACACCATTCCAGGGAACGCAGATGGTTACGCAATACGATTGTATTGGCAGCTCTTTTAAGATTCTAAGGTCAGCCTTGTCGAGACAGAAGAGAGAGGACATCAATTCATACCTAAAACATGTGCACACCGTTTGGCCAGAGATGCTTATTCTTCCGCCTATACCTCTTAAGCGAGCATACTCTAATGCCCGGCACGATTATAGCAGACGCCTCTTTGGGTTTAATAATATTTTCTTAGTTTTTTTTGGGTTTTCCCAGAGAAACTCATACCACAGTGAACAGAAATATTATGTAACGCGTTTGCAGTGGGTTTTTCCCCCAGTGTTATTGAAAAGAAAGTGAGATACCAGAGGAAAAATGAACTTAGGTATGCAAGTCCAGAAGAGAGGTAGATGTAACATCGGTGGTTTTTTTATTTTGGATTTGTTTGGTTTTTGTGTTGGGTTTAAGTTTTTTTTTGGGGGGTGCGGTTTTTTTTTTGTTGTTTTTTTTGTTTGGATTTATTTTGTTTGTTGTTTAAGTTTTTGGTTTTTTGTTTTTTTTTTTATTTTTTTTTGTAGATTTTGTTGTTTTTTTTTTTTTTTTTTTTTTTTGTGTTTTTTTTTGTTTTTTAGTTTTTTTTATTTTTTTGTTTTGTTCGTTATTGGTTGTTGTTATTTTTTTTTTTTCATGTTTTGTGGTTTCGTTTTTTGATTTGTTCGGTTTTTTTTGTGGTTTTATTTGTTGGTAGGGTTTTGTTTTTTTTTTTTTGTTTTTCTTTTTTTTTGTTTTTTTTTAGGTTTGTTTTTGGATTTGTGGTTGGTTTTTTTTGTTATTTTTAATTTTTTTTGGGGTTTTTTTTTTTTTTGTTTTTTACAGGATACCGCTTTATGGATTAATTATTTTGTGTTATTTGAAGGTACTGTTGATCATTTTTTAGGGCTTAACTTATCAATAATCTGTTATAATTGGGTTCGACTTTGTGATATTTTAGCTAGGACTCTATCATGGGTCCGAGCAAAGCAGTGGATAGATTTGTTATTGTGGTATGTGTTGTGACTGGGGCTTGTTCGCGGTGGCGGGAGGGATGTTTGAACGAAGGTTAGGATGTAATTGGAGAGTGTGTGGTTTTTGGGGGGCGCTATCCAGTTGTATTGTTATCACTTCACCCCATTTGGCTAAGGAGGTTTTAGGGTGGTTTTGATGTTAGTTAGGGAACTCGTCCACGTCTACTGTCTTTTTTCTTTCTGAGTTCTTCCTTTTCCCTTTCTTCTTTTTTTTTCGGTTATGTTGATAAGTCGATCCCCTTTATTTGAAATTTCTTTGTATGAAATCTTAGTTGTTTTTGAACTCTTATGATATGTATGAATTTTGAAAATTTTACTTGGACATGGGATAAGATATTTGGTCGTTATGGGAAGGGATATTTTTATGGTTTTCTGAGGATTAATACTCTGGATTATGGGACAGGGGTTTTACACCCGGGCGCTCTCCTTTTGACGCATTATAGAGAGGCGGTCCCCCCCAAACCCGTAGCATTACAGGGTTTCTTCTTTTAATTTCAACTTAATCTCTTTTTGGACTTGGCACACCCACGCAACCGCATGCGGCGCAGCCGCCACGGCTCATCCTATAGGTATGGTTTGGGGGGGTTTCCTAGGGTCTTCCTTGCTACAGGACCGCACATCGAAGCATGCAAGTTAGCGACTTCATCCTCCGAATTTGCCAAAGAAAAGGCGAGGCAATTCGCTAATAAGAAGAGACGCCTACGTCAATTTTGTCCTGGAGACAAAGCGTTTGTCTTACTTCCTGCGAGGGAGAACAGACTTCTCATTGCATGGAAAGGTCCATATAGAATAGTCTCAAAAATTTCCGATGTCGACTATGTTGTCGATATTGATGGAAGGCATAAAACCTTCCATATAAATATGCTTACGGAATTTATTGAACGACCAGACTATTTGCAGCCTATTTTCCAGGCGACGGACGATTCTCCAGTCCAACATGGTCATATCTCATCCTTGTCGGTTATACAGGAGGAGGAAACTACGTTTTCAGATGTTAATCTACCTCTTCCTATGATTCCACTCAATTCTACGGAATCATGGAGAAACGTTTCGGTTTCTTCTAATTTATCTTTTGAGGAACAGCATCAAGTATCTTCTTTGCTACAATCATTTCAGGATGTCCTTACCGACATTCCTGGACACACACATATTATCAAACATGACATTATACTTACTGATCATAATCCGATCAGAGTAAGACCATATCCTATCCCTATTCATTTCCAAGCGCAAGTCGAGAAAGAATTGGATGAAATGATACAATTCAAATTAATTGAACCATCCACTTCAGCATACTCTTGGTCCATGGTTATTGTTCGAAAGAAAGACAATACCATACGTCTTTGCGTCGATTATCGCAAATTGAACCAAGTTACGAAGTTCGATGCTGAACCTATGCCTTTATTAGAAGATCTACTTACTAGACTTTATAAATCGCGATTCTTTACTAAACTTGACTTGTCGAAAGGCTATTGGCAAGTTCCGTTAACTGAACGCGCCAAACCTTTCACTGCTTTCTCAACACCTAGGGGTTTGTATCAATGGAATTTTATGCCTTTCGGGCTGATGAACGCCCCAGCTACTTTCGTACGCATGATGCGTCGAATTCTCTCATATCGTACAGATGTCATCGCATACTTAGACGACATCTGTCTTTTCAGTGATACTTGGGAAGAACACTGTGACGTACATATTATATGCAGGTATTTATGTTCTTATATCTAGCTATTAAATATCTTCGCCCACAAGTTTTTATTACGGCCTGTCGCATTGCGGCAGATACCATTAATTAGTATGCAAGAGAGGTCAAAAGGAGGGGAGATGATAGCCAAGGGTTCACGGGGCATTGGGCGGTGTGTCGTGGAAGAGTGAGGTTGCATGTGTGAATTGCTCCGGGATATTTCGGGTGTCAGTGTGTTGGATAGATATGTTCTGAAGTTATTGTGGTCATCCTGGAATGACAGAGTGCCTGATTCATTCATAGGATAGGTAGATGAGTGGATAGAAATGATATAGTGATGTTTGCAGACTGGAGACGGGCGATGTTCCGGTTCTTATATATTCGTATGTTCATAGATACAGCTGATTACAGGACTGGATCTCGACATCTACTGACAGACTATTATATGCCAGTATCTGTATTTACCCTATGCCATGGGAGTTAGAGATGTGTAGTGAAAGAGGTCTTACAAGTAATACTTCATTGGAGCATACGTTTTATTCATAATAAACATGTTTGTGATGTGAATAAGCTGGACGTTTCTTCAATTCTTGTGTGGCTGTTTATGTAGCAAGTTTAAGGACTCTCGTATGACCACTTGGCTACTGCTAATATGTTTACTCTTCCATGAATTAAATCATTAATCCTAAGCGCAAGTTGGAGAACGCCACAAACACTATTCGGGTTTAAATGAGTTACTGTCTACTCTACGCGAGCATAATTTGACTGCAAAACCCTCTAAAGCCTTTGTTGGGTTTAGTGAAATTTCTTTCCTAGGTCATCGTGTTGGTCATGGTCTATTGAAGACAGAGGACCAAAACATTTCTAAGATATTAAATATCTCCGTTCCTAAAACAAAAAAAACAAGTGCATAGTCTCTTGGGATTAATACAATTCTACGGAAGATTCATTAAGAATCTGTCCTCCATTATGGCACCTCTTTCAACTTTATTGAAAAAAGGTTCTCCTAATATGGTGCTGTCGGCGTCTGTGGCCTAATGGATATGAACGCAGTTTCATAATCCAGATATACCAGGTTCGAAACCTGCTGCAGGCGGTTTGGTAGCAGATCGCTTTGTGTGGATTTTTAACAATGGTATAAGCGCCGTACCGTTCAGAAAGCAATGGCAAACTACTGAATGAAAAAAATTGCGTAGAAAAATCACAAACAGACAATAAAAGCTGGGGTTGAGTGCCACGTCCTGTAAAGGATAAGCAACTAACTTTTAATATGGTGCAATGGTCCCAAGAATGCCAATCTTCATTGGATCAGATTAAGAATTTGTTCTCATCTCCTCCTATCTTACGACTACCATGGATTGATAAGACTTTTGTCCTTCGTAGTGATGCCTCTTCCACTGGGATCGGGGCGGCTCTTATACAGGAGTATTCAGGAACTCTGCATCCTGTGATGTATATCTCTAGGAAATTGAATGCGGCAGAAAGGAACTATTCGGTTTTAGACCGTGAATTGTTAGCTATGGTCTGGGCCATTCTTAAGCTACAAAGATTCCTTCTAGGCGCGCATTTCATTATGGAAACCGACCAAAAAGCTCTTACAGCTATGCAGAACAAGGATTTGAAGAGCTCGAGATCTACTCGATATGCTATTGCTCTTCAACCTTTTCATTTCACGGTGCGGGCTATCCGATGTTCGGATAATGTGATGGCGGACATACTGTCTAGATGCCCACATGATTCCACTTAAGTCTTGTGTCCTAGATTTCATGATACATTTCCAGACTCATGTCTGTTCATAATATACATTAACACATTTGTTTCACCTTAGATTAGGAAATTGATTGTTTTCTTTCTCTATTACTATCTTTGATGTAATGTGGAAGGTTGAGTTAACATAAAATAAAGGTCAAAAATAAGAAAAGGAAAAATGTTAAAATGGCGACATATGATACTTAAATAATTTTGTAATGACTATAGTGCATTATAGCATGTTACTAATTGTGTCATTTATATTGTTCTCAGTGCATACTAGTACCAAGTACGGAGCGCTTGTGAGAACCATGATGATGCCATACCTTACATTTGTTCGAGAGATCGCAGCACTTATTTGTATATAATATACCTCTATTGTTAGATAATGTGTAAGGAATTTAACAAATTTGGTCATGTCCATCCATTACATATATTAATGGTATAACATTGTAATTTGTATATTGATATGACTTCTTGATATAGATTGTCATTTGTCATTGCTATGATTATAGTATTGCATAATTGTTTGATAGTTATGTAATTTTTGTTAGTATCGCCAGCAACTGAGGTTTCTTTTTATTATTTGGTGAGATGATTTGATTCTCTCCGGACGCTCTATGTGTGCGTCGATTCAACCTGACATTAGGTTGATTCTTTCATTGGCGCATTATTTATGTGTCATGAGCTTGTGGTATCTTGCTCATTGATGTATTTAAAAAAAAAAATGAGTCATTTTTTATACGGGGGGGGGGGGGGCGGTAGTCTGTTGCTATCGTTTTTGACGGAGTCATAATAGGTAAATCTATTTAATACTTTTGTTGGTCAAAGTTGAGGATAATTGGGTATTTACTTCCATGACAGGTTGTTTGAGGATTATCTGCCCTTCCTTTCAATTATTGTCGTTGATCTGTCTTAACGATGCTCAGTTTTATGCTGTCTAGGCATGCGCAAGGTCTGGGCGCGAACTGAGGGAACTTCCGTCAGGTAGAAGGTTTTTTGGGCTGTCGGACATGATGTCCGTTGTGATTTTCTCTATATCATCATGGGGATTGGAAAGTTTTCGATATGACTGAAATGTCAATGTTTTCCCCAGTGATTCTTTGTTCGTCTAGAGTGACGACATTTATTAAGTGTGTATCCGGAAGATTCTGTAAAAGGTAAATGACATTCTTAATAATATGCCTTTGGTTGCAGAACATTTGAAATTACCTATCTGCGAGTGAAGCTCACAGATCTTGAGAGACAGAATTCCTTCTTTGCTTCTTGTTCCAGCCAAATGAGACTATGTGTTTTCTATTGAACAGAAGCCTAATGATGATGATAGATTATTGTGAACGCCGCAGTGTAGCAAAGTTAGATTTTGCTGGGGAGGTTATGATGGTATCCTAAAAGAATGAAATCCATGTATGTATTAACCGTGTGAGGTCAAGCACATGTAGGCCCCTGACTCTATAAATGATGATGATGAATTATGTGCAGGGAACCTAACGCTACCTCCCTAGATCTCACACGGTCACTATTTTGGCTCTAGTGTCTGGTGTATGATGTACCTAGTGTCTAGGGGAGAAATGAAATGATGGTACACATCACAAAAACACTTTAAGTTTCTATGAGGAAGTGAATAAAACCTGTGGTTAAGTTTGTCTTTAAATTTGATAATGTTTTTTGTACAATTTACTTTGCCTGTTGTTGGGGTGTTCATTCTAATGGTAAAGAACTTCATTACGCGAATGGTTGCAAAGGAACAAAAATGTCAGAAAATGTTCTTCAAAACGAACTCCAACAAGTAGTGTTTAACTGGTCACTTACTGGCAGCACACAAGTCTGTGATGACTGTACATATATTTTATTTGACGTGACACATACGGAGTGGAACAAGACGATCATAGTTACAGGTGCAAAAGGGTCATACGTCAAAAATGTTGATAATTACTTTTCAAGTTCATGAAGATTCTCTAACAATTAAATCCTCTTATTCAAGTGACTAAGGATCACTTCCTCAACCATATCATATGTATTGCAGTCAAGTCCGTTGACCTTCTTTCAAGGACGTATCTTATGGCCAACGGGTTCATTCTCAAGGAGCAATACTTCTTATCATACTTGTAACAATTCCAGACTTTTTCCATACGATACTTAGGTAGCATATATATATATAAAATCCAAACAAAGTCATCCACGACAATACGACCAGGTTAGAGTTCCGTGTTGACTAACCTCTCTATATCCATGCCACGACTTTGGCATTGACGAAAAGACGGCATATAAAAACATGTGAAGCATACAAATCAATTAACTTCGTTTACTCGTAGGTATCCTCCCTCTACGGTAATTCAAAAGGGCTAACGACTCCGTCTGTCCATTCTAGGAATGACATACTACGATGAATTCCCGCTAGACCAAAACTAGGAGCGGCCTGATACTTTAATTTAACTCAATAAACATTCGATGTGACATGGGGCGACACTTACTTGATACTTCCACTATTGGCTTCATCATGAATACCAGTAGATATCATTACAAAATAATGGCTTCTTCAAACTTGCCAGAAAAATCCAAGAAATATATATCGGACATAAACATGGTCCGAACTGCCCCGTTCAAAACATGACGTCAGAATACCCTAACTAGGTTACCCGTGCGTCCAAAGCAACTCACACTGCATTGTGCACGTCAGTGCGTGAATCAATCGAACGCACAAATAATATAACTATTTTAAGACTGGTGCGTACATTTGGCAGGACCGAAGACTACCCCCTTAGGTAATAAATGTACGTAACACCTGTCCAGTCATATCGTTTGGACAGGTCTTTGAAAATGAGGACAAGATAGTTTACATAAAAGATTAACTAAAATTGTGTGGACAATCTGCCCAAATAACTACAATGTTAATATATGTCTTTCCTGTTGGAATGTTCACAGCTTAAATTTATTCTTCTAAGAGGGAGAGTCACTGTGTATGAGGGGCTGTATTATCATCATACCCCATCAACTTCCTGAGTATGATTTGAAATAATAGTGTTTATTTAACACGAAACTGTCAGATGTACCCAGGTCCTTAACATATCACCTGGGGTTTCTTGTTGAAAGATAAGATATTGTGTAGTTGCAGAAATATCGATATCACATCACACGCCCAAGCTCCTGCTGTTATCTCTTGAAAGTATACATGAAATTTCGGAGACTTCTTGGCCTTATCGTCACTCCTCAGGTTTCCTGTCACCAGCTGGCAACAGGAAACAAAACCTCTGCAACAAAAGGACACCCTGGCCTTTCACATCTGATCACTTATTCTTTTATTTAATTTCATACGTGGGTATGGGGTCAGCCTCGCGTGCATTTCAGGTGCACTCACCCCCTAATTTTTCATGACTCCCACCTTGCTGTGACCACCCATCAGGTCCCTATGGCAGATACGCCACTGTACGTTTACATAGTTTTCCTCAATAATATAATGTGGGGTAACCACATTTCCTTTTATATATTTTTTCTTATCTTTTTCTTTTTAAATATAAATGCTTCAGGCATGTTGAACAGTGTTCCTTGAACACGAAGGCTTACTAATATACTCTAATACAATAATATTCAAACATAATCATGACAACATACATTAGTTAGATACATTTCAACGTGAGGACTCAACAATGTCTGCTCCCGGCACGTCCTTCACTTTTTCCCAATAGCAGTATCTAACTTTGGTAAGGGGATTAAACATATTAAATTCATAAAGCATTCTTACCACAAATCAAGAAATATAAACAAATGACGCTGACTTTGCAAAGAAATGGCCTCAGTTTCTTCTGCTCCGTCCAGACTGTGAAATACTTATTTAGTTATTTAATTTACTTTTAAATTTATCACAGCTGTTCTCAGCGTATCTGAATAAAAAATACTGTTCAACTGGCAATGAATAGAGAAAGCTTTTTGCTAATATTTAGTAGCACTGGCCAATCGAAAGCTTGCGACTACCAGAATTCAAATGCAGTTTTTGAAAAACAAAAATAATTCCAAACATACTCTGCGTCTGGTAGTCGATTGGCCAGTTTGCTTTAGTTATGCCAATACAAAAAGATGTTAGTTTTTGGTAACAATTTTCCTACCGCTCCC
This sequence comes from Oreohelix idahoensis, assembly GCA_024509875.1. Taxonomy (NCBI): domain Eukaryota; kingdom Metazoa; phylum Mollusca; class Gastropoda; order Stylommatophora; family Oreohelicidae; genus Oreohelix; species Oreohelix idahoensis. The sequence continues at coordinate 262,471 of JAMPIV010005419.1, read as the reverse complement.
CTCTCTTCCTATACTCTTGTTACCCAAGCGAATTTGAATTTACCTCAATGCCTCCCTTCTAAGCCGGTGTCCCACTAACGTTATGAAAAAAACAAGCAGGAACAACAGTCCGTCTGGTCGTGCGTCCGTAGTCATTTAGTATTTTTTCAATAACTGGGCTAATACTGGGACTATTATATTATTTAAAACACATTCTTGCTCAGTGGACTCTAAGCTATACTACCATATGATTTTTATGATCAGTTTCATTATGGTTTTAGATTTTCAATTTTGTCACCGGTCATCGTCAAATAAAAATTTTACACAAGACGGCCATCTTTCCCTCTCGCCATCTCGCTAGCATGTATTTTTCAAATAACTAACTTGTTTTTGTGACGTCAGAAACATTACCGCGAGGGGGCAATAAAATTGTCTGCGTGTTTTGCCTCTGTTGGCTTTGTTCCAGCGTGTATATATGCATGGCGGACTATCAAACGAAGCGGGGTGTTGGCGTGGCGGGTTAAGAATTGGCGTTAATAATTTGTATTGTATCGTGTAACACTACCAAGGATTACTACTTATGTAAATGTAAGGATTACTACTTATTACCAGCGTTAAAGTTGACAGAATACGTTAATTCAGATAGTTATTTTGCGGCACACTTCCGCAAAATCGTTAATTATAAGTCTAGGCTGCAAAATGTATGCAGCAGATCTGGCAAAATGTTAAATGTTGGTAGTACGTTTTCGAAACCGAAACCAAAACGCGTGTTAGATTTTTACCGTGGAATCGTTCTATAGGCTTTAGCACTGCACAAAAGGCAGCGTTGCTGGCGTGTGAGAGCATCACCGTCAGACACAATAGGGCTGGTTTATTTATTTCATTTTATGACTAAAATCTTACTGAAATGAGCGATTATTCTTGCAGATTTTACTACACGCAGGTTGGCGGTATATATGTTTAGCATGGCTTGATCGTGACTGCTAACAAAGGATACACAGCTGTCTACATATTGAGGCCCTGTATTACGGCCAATATTTTTCAGCAAGAGGAAATATATCTGGCGGGCTATGCCAGTTGAATAACTGCCTTATGTATTATTGCTACGCAATTTAGGAGCTCGTTTGTTGGACGACAGAGCTAATTAAGTACCTGACGCGCTGAGTCAATGGTACGGAAGCTACATTATAAACTGTAACATTAGGACAGATGATGTTTGGGTATGTCCTAGTTGATGTATGATGCAAGCCTTTGATTACCAGGCATTTAACAGTCATTCATTATTTATGTGAAGTCCTTGATCTTGTCGATTTGACTGTCCTGTTGATGCTACTGTCAGTTTCGTAAATAAATGTTTGAAACGTGCCAGCAGTCTTCAATTCATCATTGACTACTGCATGCGAGTGTATGGGTACATTATTGACTTAACTAAGAGCTTCAAGCATTCGCGTTCTCGTCTACACCCACACTCAGAACATCATAATACCAGTACCACACATCTACAACATGTACGCTGTTTTGTGTGAGTGATCCTAGTACCCCTGGCAGTGCCTCACGCTGGTGGCCGTTACATTTCTGGCCGTTACATTTCTGGTGACCTACATCAACACCGCAACATACACAGTCCAGGTGATAAACGACACGTTCACTCTGCCAGCTTTCACATCACGCATAAACAGTACGTTACATTTCTGGTGGCCGTGACATTTCAGGCTATAACTATAAGTGACAGATCAAGAATTGGGCAACTTAGGAATTTACAAGTAAACCCGCATTTTTAATACAAGACTGGAAACTTAGGAATTTGATCACAAGTCATAGAGGAATTAAACAAAAGTTTTCCCAATACAGTGATTTCGCAGAACATCCGCGGTCAGAGGAATTAACTCTAATTTCCCAGACCAAGTCATAGAGGAATAAAACAAAAGTTTTACCAGGCCAGTGATTTCGCAGAACACCCGCCGTCAGAGGAATTAATTCCAATTTCTAGACCTAAGTGATTTCGAAGCATCTAATACAGAGCTGTGTCCAGTCTAAATCTGTGCAAGGAGATTGTGTATTCCCAAACTTTTGGGGTAAGTGTAAACAATTTATTTACTAATGTAAATTTTACAGGTTTCTTGCTAAGTGGTTATATATGAGGCTGGCAACCTCAACATATGAAAACAGTATATGCATGAGCCACTACTGCAAGAGCTGGTGATTGTTTCTGACTAGTCGTGCGGAAAATCTGACATCAGAGGTGACCCCAGGACTCCGACTGGAGCAGTAATGAGTGATGATTATATCATGTGTGCCTCAAGTGTAGCATATCATTTTTGAGATAAATGGAACTCGTTAATGTTACGAGTAGTTCAGGCACAAATCATATTCTCACTGTCCAGACACATGTTACCCGTTAATCCTTAGAGTAATAGTGGTGAATTTTAACCATCTTCTCGGAGTTACGTTGTGCATGCTAGAGAATTAAATTCTTCTGAGAGTTTAACATTGGTGGGCGGACAACGGGAACGTGAGCCTGTTAGAGTGCTCCAAACAAATGTACTTATCAGAGGGCATTTGTTTTTCTAAAGTTCGTGGTTACAAGCCATCAGACGATTTGAGGTACTAACGCCGCTAGTGTGAGAGAAAGGCATCCACCCTAACCGCCTACTGTTGAAGAGAGTGTGGAGAAGGCTTTCATCATCACAGAATTGACGAACCACAGCTGCAGGACTCAGCTAGAGAAGTTTCTTGTAAAATAGACGAAAGCAACGGACTTTTGATAAATCCTCACCTACGTCTCGGTGATGAAAACTTTTATCTAAATGTCACCAATCTTTCCATATTTATTTTAACTGTTAAAGACTAATTCGTTATTAAAATTGTTACATGTTGTTTTAAAACTAAACATTCATAGTCTCTTCAGTTTTATATGTATGAAAGCAAACGTATGAGCCAGAATATCATATATATATATATATATATATATATATATATATATATATATATATATATATATATATATATATATATATATATATATATATATATATATATATACCTAGACATATATTTACCTTTAAACAGAGCTATACATTATAAGAGGGATTTCGTTGGATTACACCAAATGGGGGCTTGAACGGGCTAAACCATTGCTTAAATCCTTCACAAAAGGCGACGCACCAGATATAATGCGTTAACAACTGTTCAGCCCAATGCAACATTGTTCGTGACTTCTGGAAATATCTTGTGAACTCTCCCTTAAGGTAGAAGTGTCATTAATCTTATATCTACATCTCTGCCAAGAGTTATCTTGCGCGCAAGCAGATACCTTGGAAGCCAATATTAGATACTCTTGAGTTTTGGTCACTGTTGGACCACTACTGCAAAGCAGGGGAGGCTATCCGTGACACTGATCATCAGAAGTGTCCCCCGTCGATCAAGTGTTTCGGCCCCTTACTCTCCTTTACATTCAAAGGGGGGTGGGCCCACCTGGGTCATAACTCCCAAGTGTCAGCCTCCTGTTGTCTTGAGTAGAAAATTGAACCCACTCCACTTTGGTTGCAGCTTTTAAATCCACGATTTTCCCGCCAGTGGGGTGCAATTGTGAAAGTAACCCCTATGTTGAAGACAAATTACTGCCCCGAGTTCCATAGCCCATTGCTGTGGTCTTTTGCACTGTATCTGTATTTTTGTATATTTCTACTCGAGCTTTTTGTATGGTTTAATTTCTAACAATTGGAACACTGGATTATTGGTGGAATGTAACTTTCTGTAGGGATTTTCCTACTACCATTGTACAAGTGCATATGGATTTCCTGTCCTTCCAATGTAATAACTACAGTTGAATTTACACATTTTCTTGATATCAATATATCATTTCTATTTTTTAAAATTTTGTATTGAGTACTGTCTGCTCTCAGCCTATTTAGAAACTCCTCTGTAGTCAGTGGCATGTCTATACCTTTGATGACATATTTCCTTGTTTCTTTGACAATTTCTAGCTTGACCTTAATATTATATGTCAAATCTAAAGAAACAAATTGTTTTTCAAGGTTGTTTTAGTATTGTTCTCTGTAATTGTTATGACGCTTTATTTGTACAAGTGCTCTTTTGTCAATAACTTTTTCTAACATATGTATGATCTTACTATCAGATATTGCTTTAATTCTGACAACTTCACCAAATGTTTGGATTACTTTCGTCCTTAGGGTCAAGATAAGACGAGTGGTTTCTTGTCTCCCCTGATTAATATGCTGCATGTTTTCTTTTTTATCTTTATTAAGACTCTTGACATCCTTTATATTTGAATCAACATTTGTGCTTTGACAGAAGTCATCTGGCATTACACGTCGATTTATTTCTCTTTTTTAAATGCGTTTTTTTAGTTGCTCCTTTCCGACAATAGAGTATGTCTTCAATTGTTTGAATCTTTTGGTTCTCTTTGTAAATAGCTGCTGCATTGTGTTCTGTAATTATGATCACATCTGCCCGTGACTTCCGTGGAATTTTGAATGTTAAAACCTTCTTTTCATATGAAACTAGGCCAGGAACAACCTGCAACAGCGACCATGTATCAGTAATAGGAAAATTTAGAATAAAATTGAAGAAAGTAAAGAGGGCTTAAAATAACACCAAGTTAGCCTTACAAAAAACAGATAAGGAAGTGAGTGAAAGACGCTGCATTAAAATAAATACATAGTTTCCCACGTCTGTGTGTCTACCTGTCGTCACTTAAATGTGCGTGCACGTGAGTGGATAAATATATATATTTAATGTATATGGGTTAGACTGTCTGACTACTCTAGATCTGTCGTAGAAGATAGGTGAGAGAGAGAGAGAAGATTTCTCGCTCTCAGAGACAGCCTCTATCACAATTCTACCACCTCACTCGTGGAAATCTATTTTGTATTTCTATCTCACACTGTGACTATCACTCATTCCAACCTATTCAGAAGGGACCAACCCAAGTCTTAATGCTCCTATCAAAATCTACGACAATGACATACTAAAACATATGAACTATGAAAGGAAACTCTTTACAGAGCGATACAACAGGAAGCAATCTGATCATCAGAAGAAGTCCCCCCGTCCGACGCGTGTTTCGGCCCTATATACTCCTTTACACTCTAAGGGGGGCGGGCCCACTTGGGTCATGACTCCCAAGCGTCTCAGCCTCCTGTTGTCTTGTATCGAAAATGAACCCATTTCACTTATGGTAGCAACTTTAATCCACAACTCCGCCAGCCGTGGAGGCAATTGTGAAAGTAACAAAGCAAAGACAAATTATTCCGTAAGCGATCCATTTCGTTTAGAGCGACAATATTAAGTGGTTTTGTGCCTGTTAATTTGGTGCAATCAATTTCTTCAATTTGAAGGTCATCTAGAGATTGAATTCGACTTTCCCTTGATTCATAATTTTATCATTTGGATTGTTTCCCTTGATTTAGCTAGAAACTTGTTTGAGTACTGCCCTGTTTTACGCATAGAAAAAAATAAAGCACACACGTACTCTTGAATTTTTAATTCACTTGATTATGGCCCCTGATTTGTTTACATTTCTTTCCGAAAAAACTTTAATTACTCATAATGTCATAATTACAATATTAAATTTTTTAATAACTGACTGATTATTGTATTGTCATCGGGAATACACAACTATGTCAAGTTTCAGAGTTATTGCTCATCTAGAAGTGATTGAAAAATCGGTTGCAAGATTTGAAAGTGACATGAAAGTGAAGTTAAATAAAGGCGTGTTAAAAAAATTTAAAAAAAAAATAAAATTGTGCCTCGTTTTGGCGAGGCGCATCCCGTTTAACCAAGTCGGTTATATTACGGTGTATGTCCAAATATAAACGACCTTTAGGTCTTTCTTTCTTTTCTTTTTCGTTCGCCCTGAAAAGGACGTTGGTTGCGTTGTGTCCGTTTACAGCGAAGCTGCGATATTTGCGCCTTTCGGCCGATACATCCGACTTCAGCACGGCATTTTTGGGACCGGGTTAACCTTCCCTCTTTGATCCCTACTCACTCAGCCAGACTGCAGCGATACAGCCTGTTTTCAGGACCACCACTTGGAGGTGCAGTAGGGTCTTTGTCAGCTCTGGTTCGCTGACCTTGACGCAAGCAGTCTAGCTATGGGTCGCTAACTGCATTTCTCACTGTTGACGCGTCTTAGACCTTTAGGTCTGATGACGTTGGTTTTGTTTTTGGAAAGTGTCTTGATGGACCAACAGAATGTATGAGCACTCTATTAATTGTATTTCTTTACTTGGAATGTGTCCGTGACAATGGATTAATATGTGGAAAGATAACTCAAAGGTGTTCTAGACGTAACGTAAAATAATTATAATTGATGTTTTAACTCAATAATACATGGGAGTGGATATTCGTATGAAGTAAAATTACTATTTATGTACGTGGACAATCAATAATATAAATAGAAGTATCCGTGGTATTTGGACGATACATGAATGATCATTCACATGGGAAAATTATTGTGAATCTTGTATAACAAATATTGTAAAACTAGTGTAAAAGCCCGTCATAAGACGGGAATTAAATCCAAAAGCATCAATACTTAACGGCAATTTTACTTATGTAAACACTTGTGAAAAATAATGTTAGGTGTGAATATCCGATTGTTCATCAGAAGAGTACACAGATTTTCTGTTGTTTTAAGTACTAATTTTGCTTTGTTGTGATTTCTTGATCGAGACAATGCGACGTACAGCTGTCCGTGAGAGAAAACTGGCTCGATCAAGAAAATATAGTTAAACTCTAAGTGATATAGAACACGGCTGTTTGCCCGCTATTAAAAGTCGCTACGTTAGTTCTGGAGCGTCCGATTGGCAGAGTGGTTAGAGCTCTAGTCTCTCGCGGCAAAGGTGCCGGGTTCGATTCACAGTATCATTACGGTGCAGTTTACCCAGCTGTAAATGGGCACATGACTTTGCTCTTGAGTTAGGGAAGGAAAAGGCAACGAGGAAGTGAACTGATCACCACATCTCTCGATGCTGGACCTAGTATAGTGAAGTCTCTTAATTCCCTCATTCTTGTCGTGGTAGCCGATCATTAGGAAAATACCAGTTGATTTTATTCTAACAAAAGCGTGAAACTTAAATCATTGTACACGCATTCCTGTTAATTATAGTAATAAAATAATTTTGTACCAAGTCTGAACATGCACGCCGTTCACATTGCGGAACGACACCAACCTTTGCGCAATGTTTTTTTGTCGAGTGTTGCTATTGTCGGGAGAGTATTAAAAAACCAAAATATTTGTTTTACTTCCGAGGTTTAAAAAAAAGTCTGAACGCGCCCGCTGTTAACATGGCGCATGCACACCGTGTTTTGCACATTTTTCTTTGTTGCGTGTTACTATTTTAGGGAAAAAGCTGGGATATTATATATAGGATGTTGAGGTTCTTTCAACTTGGCCACAGTTCATAAATTCCTCGTTTACTTAGTGGTTCTGTTATCTCTCTTCAACCTTAGACTACAACAACAGTAGTATGTCATGTACGATACGGGTATGATTCAGGCGGTGTCGCATGACTTTTATATAGGAAAATATACCGATCGATTCAAGCGGTGGCGCGGACTTTTATATAGCAATATATTAGATCAATACTGGTGGGTTAGTAGGTAACTAAGGAGAGATAAGTAGGTTGTAGTTAATTACTGGTGTTAGCTGGTCTGTGGGGGTAGGGAGAGGGTATTGACTTTGGCTGGCGGGGGTGCCGACTCATGTGGTGTAGCTGGCGGGTGTGGGTGGTATTGTTTTGCTATTTTAATTGTTGTGGTGTAGCTGGTGGGTGTGGTTGTATTGTTTATACAACGTATATATTTTACAATAGGTAGACAATATTTATACTATATATATATATATATATATATATATATATATATATTTATATATATATATAAATATATATATATATATATATATATATATATATATATATATACAATATTTATACATACAAATATATATATACACACAATATTTATACATACAATATTTAGACAACATAGATAACAAAGGTCAAGGTTTTTTAAATAAATATATTTAATATCACAGTGTTTGTTACAGCTGCTGCCCAGAACAAATATATATAAACGACTCAGGGAAGGATAAGCAGAAAAGACTAGATATTGAGGGGAGATGTCGTCACGTAGTCGTCGTGTACCTGTCTTTTTAAGTAAAAATAGGACAGAAAATTTCTGCGGGGAGGATGACTCATGAGTGTGTGTTAGGGGTATAGCTGGTGTGTATGTGGGTGGTATTGCTTTTGGTTTGTCTGGTGTTGTGTACAGGGCACATAATGGAAGAGAGATATTTTTTTAGAGGGAAAGAGGTGAAGTGGTGACATTGTCGTCGTGTACCTGTCTTTTTAATTAAAAATAGGACAGAGAGTTGCGGTGCTGTGTGTACGTGTAGATAGCTGAATTGTGTGTCTTGAAACCTACATTTCCCCCCCCCCCCCCTGCGCCTGTTGCGTGTTGAGGACATCCAAAACACGGGTTTTTGTCTAGTGTGTTGTGTTGTTTACTGAGGCCTTTAGTGGTAGTTTTGTCATAATTTCCAAAACAATGGTAAGTTTTGCTGCAGAGGGAAACCATCCCACTGACCTCATATTCTAACTTGAAAAGACCTCTTCTTCTTCTTTGATCCTTAGCCGCCGACCGTCAAAGCAGTCAGTGGCCATTACGCCTGGTGGCGTCTTGTAGGGCAACAACAAATTGATTCCACTTTACTTGGTCGGCGGCCATTCTTCGTACAGTGCCCCAACACTGGTTCATTCTTTGCATCTCAGCCTCCACAGTCCTCCGCCAAGTTGTTTTTGGTCGGCCTCTCTTTCGTTTTCCTTCAGGGGTCCATAGCATAGCTGTTCTTGTGATGGCATCGGGGTCTCTTCTGAGGACATGGCCAACCCAGCTCCAGCGTCTGCCAGCTATGATGGTGTGCATGTCCTCTTGCTTGCTCCGAGTAAGCAGATCTTGGTTGGTGATGGTATTCGGCCAAAAGATTCGGAGAATTTTTCTTAGGCATGTTGTGTGAAAAGATGACAATTTCGACATTTCCTTCTCTGTAACTCTCCAGCTCTCCGCGCCACAGAGAAGCACAGAAAGCACACAGCTCTGATATAATCCTAATTCTGTGCTTGTGTCGTACTGAGAGGACTTCCAGATGTTGTTTAGACTAAAAAAGGCTGTTCTTGCTTTGTTCATTCTTTGCTTGCTCCTGAAAAGACCTGGTGTTCGTTTATCAAACAACTTTTTTGTCGCGGCATTTCTGACAAACGATTCGTGTTTTACCCCCACTAGCAATAAACTCGGATCGATGTTCGGGACACACTTCGGCGGGGAACCATTAGTCGTATACGCTATAACATTCTTTTCGCATAGAGGGTTTAACGGCGTCCGCCATGTTATTTGTACTAAGGGCCAAGTAAAGACTATCGGTATCAGTCTCGCATAATTGAAAGTCAGCTTTGTCTACAAATCTATCTAGGCAATCGTAATAAAATTCTAACATATGGAGTTTTGCGTACTGGTAGACGAAAAAGCCTATCTGCGCGGGTAGGTCCCAACTAATTTTCTTCTTAACCATCTCTACCTCGAAAATGTCGTCCGTCACTAAACTAATCTTTTTAAAACGCGGACAGTGTATTAATTTAGACGTCCCCTCCCCCGTCGTGTACGATACCTCTACGTGCTTCGCCTTATTAGTCAACGTCTTGCCGTAAGCCGCGTTCCCTAACAATTTCCTAGTTTCACTAGTTATGGCGTAAACATCGTCTCTATCCCCCTGTCGGCGGGCGTCGGAGACGGTATCCCCATGCAATGCTAGTTTCTCAACATGTTTAACCACAGAAGGAACTGCTATTGTGTGCAACTCTGGTATGCTAGTCGATCCCAGTAGCGTTGGCCAGGCAACTTGACGGAAATTACTTGAGCACCCAGAATTAGCTTAGATTTTTACCAGGCTGTCTCCATGCAGTAGAATTTAACAATTAATTTCTGTCGGCCAGGGTGTTGGGAAGTTGCTATGTGAAGGATGTGACGATTATTTCAACAAGTTCCAGAATCAGAGCACATAATTTTAGCCCTGCAAATTTGGATGGCGGGAAATGCACAGAATACCACCTAATCCCCCACTTCAAGCATGAAACCAAGTGTGAAGATCCTGTAACTGAATTGGAAAGAAACTGGAGCACGTGACCCAAAGTCAACAAGTTTCAGAATCAAAGAAAAGTCACATAAAAAAACCTAGATGTACAACGTAGATAATGCCAATGATTCTTCATTTTGGCTTCGGCTGCGAAAGTGCGAAAAACTAAGCAGCCCTATTTATCAGACCTGCTATTTTGTATCACTTTCTCATACTTGGACGTATCTGACTTGTAATGTTCCTTGATACATTCTAAGTCTACCCAAGAGTGGTTTACTTCACGTTTTGTATAACTGAACAGTCTACCATATTTAAATGCACATGTAACATAGTTTTAATTTATACTGATGTAAGTTAAAACAATTTAATGATTAGTCAAAAGAAAAAAATGCACAAAAATTGTAAACATGATATTTCACAAGTAAGAAACAAAAAAAATGTATTATCAGAAAAATTAACAACAGTCACAGTTTACTGCAGTGCAAACATTTCTGCTTCATATAATACATTTGCAAAACAATTCAACATTAAATAATACAATTATACATATTTTTAAAATGCACATAACAAGGATTTAAACAAAAAACAAAACTATTTAAAATATCTTCTTTAAAATATATGTCCATATACACTGTGAACGCACCAAACTAGTTTTATAGTGTTGGCGGCACTATGTGCCTGGGAGGAGTTACTTATCGCTGACAACTGAAGAACCTTCTTATATTAGATCTAACTCCATGAAGAGATACACGTTTTTACAAATACCGACTGCCAATGTAAGCAATCTAGGGTGTAAATTTTTGTTCTAATAAAGCACAAGGACATCTACAAATAAAAACTAAAAGAAAACGAACATTGTTATAAGAATCTGATATTGCTTAGTACGGCTCGGTATATTTTTTAAAAATGTTGTTGCTTTTTTTTTGCCTTAAAACATGCATAACACTTAACTATAATTATTGCTCACATCTTCGTTGTTTCCCTTGCAGAACAATTACCTCCCATATATATTTATGCTACGTGTTTACATGTCTCAGGGGTCAATGATATTAAAAGATTGCTTTAGATGTCAGTGACAAATGATTAAATCCTCACAGGCACATAGTTCCGCCAAATTTAAACTTTGCGGAATACCTTTACCATAAAAATGTTGGGAGTGTCTTTATTAGGAATCCTTATATCTCTGGGTCTGGACATTATTCCTTAGAAGACCGAAGTCATGACACTCAATGTGGACAACCCTGAGCCCATAACAATAAGGAACCAGAAGCTGGAACAGACAGACATACTGACATACCTAGCATGCACATAGTAACACCAGACGACAGAACAAGTAAAGACATCAACAATATAATGAATAAAACGAGAAAAGCCTGTGCTTGTCTAAACAACACCTGGACGTCCTCTTATAGTGCGTTTCAAAAAGGTCGGTCGACGATTGACTTCAAATATCTCCATATTCCTTGCACTGATAAACATGATTTTTTGCATGTAGTCTTATATTTTCAATGTCCCAAAGGTTTTATAAAATTAAATGTTGTAGGTGGTGTGCTTTTCTTGCAACGGCTAATTCCTTTGATCTTTTTTAACGAAGTAATTATTTTGTCCTGGAAGAAAATAATTTACCGTAAATGAAGGAAGTTGCGTATTTTCGGCATAGGCGTCTATACAATTCGAATGTTAGAGGGGTTTGTTAACTGATTACTACGTGAGGTCCTTTTTTATTTCTTTGAAATATTTGAGAGAAAAATAACGCCTATTCGTTGTAAATGTTACTTTTTACACTAAAACGTGAACGGATGCATGAAGAGGTGAAAGTACTGTGTATGTTAAAAATAGTAGTGAAATCGCGGAGATAAAAAGGAAATGAATTGGTTTACATATACACATAGATGGAGGAGAAAACATATAAAACATATAAGGTATTTACACACTTATTCCGAGTCAGACGAGTCTAACATATTGATGAATATTCTCGGCTGAACGAACGACAGTCCATCTTTTTTCCAATAGTCATTTTCCTATTTTAAGACATGGTCTTCACATTTACACCAATAATCTTTGTCTATCTGCGAGAGGGCGGCATATGTTAGTTCTTTCATATTGCATAGTTTGAAAGTTTTATTTTCAGCTGCCACCTGTCCTCACGGGCTGATCACCCGTTTGCCAGTCACTTCGATTACGGAAACAACAGCAAATGGATTGATTTGCCGTTGCCCTAAAGACGCCAATAGGTGTGATGGGAAACAATGGCAAAGAAAACCTATCTGCTGTTGCCCTAAGACGCCACTAGGCGTAATGGCCACTGACTGCTTTGACGGTCGGTGGCTAAGGACGGAAGAAGAAGAAGAAGAACCTGTCCTTTAACTTTTGCCCAAACGAGTTCAATTGGGTTTAAATGTGAATGATAAGGTGGCAGTCTCAAACACGTATGACCATGCTGTTGAATCAACTTGTCTATATGGAGTATCTTGGTCTTTTGTGATTTCTTAACAAGGGACAGTAATTCAGGTTTCAGAAACCCCCCGTTAAATGGAATGTCTTCTTTTCTGAGCCAAAGCTTTATAGCATCTTTTGTACTCGAAGATGTCGGGATTTTGTCTTCTTCTGCCACAGCGTTGTGGTATGATGCGTTGTCCATTATCAGACAAGATGGTCTGTCTAGGGACGGAAGAAAAGTATTTTCAATCCACTCTCTAAATATGTTACCGTTCATCTCGGTATGATAGTCCCGGTTGTCCGTATAATTGGAAGTGAAAATAAGTTCAGCATTTTTCACTAGCCCATTATGTCTGCTGCCTGCTTGTGCCATTATCAGACGTTGTCTTTTTCCACTGGGTACACATCTTTTAATCGTTCCATCTGATAACTGCCATTCCTTTTCACTTGTGTGGTGAGCATTGATCCAAGTTTCATCCACATACACAATATCATAATCTTGATTATGCATTTCCCGTACTTCACGTAAATATTTACTTCTCATAGATACTAAGTGCGGCTTCTCGCAGATGACGTTTCTTCCACTAGCGTTCCTCGGCAGGTTTGTTTAAACATGTAGTTAGCACAAACTTAAAGATAAGTTAGTTGGGCAAACTTATGATGGAGCGTCTGTGATGGTAGGTCATTTGGATGGCTTACAAAATAAGGTTATTGATGTTTACCCGAAAGCACTCTTTACTCATTACTGTGCCCATGCATTGAACCTCGTCTTGCAACAAAGTTTGATGAATATCAAAGACTGCAATATTTTTTTTATAACTCTCAAAGGTCTTTCTGCATTTGTCTCATAATCGTCTAAGAGAACAATAGCTCTTCAAGAATTTCTTTCTAAGAAGTTGCCAACTGTAGCACCTACCAGGTGGAACTTCACTTCCAGATTAGTACATACAGTGAACGATCATTGGTTAGAGCTTATTGACTTTTTTGAAAATAATAATAATAATAAATTCTTTAAGCACCAAACACGGCGCATAAGGCAGAAACCAGTGCTCTCCAGGTTGTTCGTTGTGACGCCACTCCTCTTAGCTCTTGCACATTATTTAGGCCCAACGTTCTTCCTTCTCTTATTATTGTTCTTCTGAGTGTTTCTTTTGGTCTTCCTTTTTTCCTCTTACCCTCAGGAACCCAAGTGAGCGCCTGTAGTGGTATTCTGTTGTTTTGCATTCGTAGGACATGACCGATATATGACCATCGTCTTTTCCGTATATAGTCGGAGACATATTTCTGCCTAGAGTCTTCTCTTATTTGTCGATTAGTCTTGAATTCTTTCCAACTGATGTTCATGAGTTTTCTAAGACATTTGTTCTCGAATGTATTCAGCTTGTTCTCCAATGATTTTGTTATTTTCCAACTCTCACAGCCGTATGTTAACACTGAGATAACATTTGAATTAAACAGACGAAGCTTGGTATGTATATTCAATGATCGTAATTTCCAAATGTTAGATAATCTATTGAAGGCGCTAGCTGCCAAAGCAATTCTAGTATGGATTTCTCTTGTTGTGTCACCATCCTGAGTCATTTTACTGCCTAAATAATTGAAACTTTCAACTTTCTGTAGTTTTTCCCCGTTCAAGATGATATCAAAGGTCTCGTTAGAAAAGTTCATAGCTTTAGTTTTAGAGGCATTTTTGAAAATGGCATTGATTGTTCTTTAGAATGGGATGCTGACACAGTGGTTAAATCGCAAGGCTTTTTGTCTTTCTTGAGGAGCCTAAATACAATTTTCCTACTTCAAGTATTTTCAAGATTATTTGCATATACAGATGTTTTATACAATTTACTTCAAACAATAAATTTCGATATTTTGTACTGCTGCAAGAAAATAGAAGAGATCAAAAATGAAATTCAACGAGCAAGGGATACTGCCTTTAATGAGATTTGGTATGCTGCATTGGGAACGAGGGGAGAAGAATTTGAATCACCTACAAATAAACGACGCCGTGGTTGTATAGGAAAAGATGCATGTTGCCAACTGTATTTTGAAATCATTGATAACATTAGTGTTCACACAAAAACACGGTTTGCAGCTTTAAAGAAACTTGAGCATTTCCACCTTCTTTATGAGCAAAAGTATACCAGTTTCAAGAAAAATTTTCCAGAGGACCTCATCAAAAAATTAAAAGACGTTTATTGAGAAATGTTCGACTATGTAAGATTGAAGAATGAACTTGTTGTACTTTATTGTTCGAATGAGTTCTGCAACATGTCAGTTCATGAATTACTGCAGTTCTTAGTTGAAAATGATCTCAGTTCAGGCTTTAAAGAAGTGTTCAAACTGGCAGAATTGATAATGACAATTCCAGCAACTGCTGCTTCTGTAGAAAGATCGTTTTCAGCTTTAGAGCGAATCCACAGTTACCACAGATCTACACAAGGTCAAGATCGACTCTCCAGTCTCAGCCTATTGTCCATTAAAAAGGAACTTTTTAGCAAGGTTAGAATGAAGAATACATTTTACGATGCTGTAACAGAGAAATTTCTGCAAAAGGAAAGAAGAATAGATCTGATCTTCAAGTGAAACCTGTATGTGAAAATATTTATTATTTAGTTAATGTTTTTCTTCCAGCCGAATAAATATCGTTGCGTAATTGAATATAGTTGGTTTTTAAATTAAGAGGTGAAGGGGTTAAATAGTAGGCGTACATATTCATTTTAAGTAGCAGCACGCCTAGCTCGCATTACCAGGATACGTCACTGTAACTGAACGCACCGGAAGGATCACTGTAATGTTCAAAACAGTGAAGTGGTTGCAGAGATATTGAATATTAAACAGCGGCAAACATTGTGAAACGCACTATAGTACAGTATAAACATCAAATTAAGATTATACGAGAGCTGTGTACTTTCTGTACTTCTCTATGGTGTGGCATGCTGGAGAGTAACAGAGAAGAAAATGTCGAAATTGTCCTCTTTCCACACAATGTGCCTAAGGAAAATTCTCTGAATCTTTTGGCCGAATACCATCACCAACCAAGAACTGCTTACTCGGAGCAACCAAGAGGACATTCACACCATCATAACTGGTGTGGTGAAGTGGGATGTTATAAATATTTATAGGGGACTTAGTGTACTGACTGAGATCAGCTGTGAAGGTATCTATATCTAATAAGAGTAGTGTATTATAGATAACCTTACTTGCTGCCACATATATATATATCTCAGTCAGAATTATTCTGGAATAGTGTGATGACTACGTTGTATGTCTAGGGTATGTGTATGATGAAGTGTAAGTCATAACAACAACAGACAGATAAACAATTTAATTTATTCCACCACACTTGACAACACTGTGACACTCACATACATAAAACACTCTACAAGGATATCTTAAAGGAGTCACTGATAACTTTTCAAATAACAATATGTATTCATTGCTGTCATGAATGAATATGTGTCCTGATTCAAATACAAAGGGAACCAGGAATCACAATCAATTTTAATTACAAGTTATAAGTACAGAATTTATCAATATGAATATTGTAGTGACATATATTATTAAAAGTATCCTATGTGTGTCAGTTGTGTAGTAGTAATATGAGATAATACTGGTTTTGTTTTGTTCAAGCTCTGTTGGTATTTGTCATCATGACTTCAATAGTTTGTCTTTATTGGAACTAGTATTGGAGATGTTCTCAGTTCCTGATATTAAAACAATTTACTTCCCCTCTTAAGTTTACGTTACAATGTTATTTTAAGATGGGGGTACATAATGTTGAGCTCAGCTGGCCAGATCAGCTTATCTTGCGTGATGGCGGCAGGAAAAGACTCCTCTGCTCGATTTCTCCCCTGTGCTCTGGAGACACCTCACTGATAGCTAAATGGACCAAGGAGTATGCTGTCCGACTCTGGATTCAGCAAAGCTCTGACCAGGTGCTGCTCAATACCATCAAGACCACGGTCCCTGAAAACAAGAAGGATGTACCTTCTACTTCATAACTAATTGATACTCTAGTTCTACACTGAGCACAATACATCACAAACATTGAGTTCAGAGCGTTAGGCCAACTGTCAGCTTCATCTGAAATACTTTATACCAGTATTAACCTCCTTAATGGTTACTACGCCTCTGCACTTCCAGCATTATTTCTTCTAATCAATAATCTAGGTGTCAGTGTACTGTTTGGCCATTCCATGCAGTTTTACTTCCCTCCGACACCTTCTGTTCAGGCTGGAGCATTATAGGCTTTACATCATGTTTGCTACTGAACTACACATATATACAGGCATAAATTAACAATTCACATTCAATTTTCATTAAAAGATACTGAATGTTTCAAGCTTACCACAATTCATGGAAATAAACACAGATACGTTGACTAGCAATGAATTCTGGCACAAATACTGGCACAAATTCCCATCTGCTTATGTTCCAGGCTTTTATTTAGCAAAAATATGAGCTGGCTTCAACGCACTGTTGCTTTATCAAGCTTATTTGAACTAGTGGTCTCGAATTAACGCTCCTAAGTGATTATATCAGCGAGTCTGGCCAATGGAGCCACGTTTCGACAAGTGTTTGAAAAAATTTTACCTTCCTACGTCTCCCCTAACAACCAAAGATAGTATTTATAGTCCGACCAATCGTGTTTAGTCTTATATTTGTTGCGCTCCAATCAATTTGGAGTTTACATGGTAGGCTATTTCCGTACGTAAGGTTTTTTTCAAACACGTTATAAAAAAATTTTATGAGCAGAAATGATTTCATGCTGTCAGGCATCCCCACTATTTTATTTTGGTTATAACTTGTTAATTCTTAGACTATTTGCGTAACGTTTTACATATTCTTTGTCAGCAAGCCCTAAGGAACCCAAATATACAAATTTAAAAGAGCTAAGTGGCTGCGTTCAAAATATGCAATTTCTTCTACCTCCTGTTTCGAAGATGTGCTGTCTGGGTACTGTAATGTTTTCAAACGTAAACCCATCTATTGTCATCTTTTCTAATAAGCGTTTTTCGTGATTTTAAAACCTAACTCTGGGAAGGTTAGTGTTTTTATCACTGTCCGTCCGAAAAAGTTAGTGCATGTGGCCTTACACGCGTGATAGTAGTAATTGTGTATCGCGTTACGCTTGTTGGGGTGGCATTAATAGCGAGACGCGTGTTTAATTTTGCATGCGTTCCTGATTTTCATTCGCCCCTCTCTCTTTCTATTTGAGTCCATCTGTTCGTTCGTTTTGGTAACGTAATATAATTAATGTTAGGATTAATTTAGGTCATTACGCAGTGTGCCTCTCAATATTTTTCTTAGAAATGCAATCCCCGTTTTAATGTGTTGTGGAAACGCTTGTATTTATGCAGTGGCTTATATTTAACGTGGAAACGTTACAATTTGCAGACGAAGCATAAAACAAAGGGGGATTTGGAGTACATTCTTTGTGACAGCACTGTTATTTTACTATTGCTCTTTTCTTTATTAGAATTTATTTGTTAGGTTTTGCATCTACCTTTTGATTTATATATGTGGATTAGAATATTTCACGACACCTCCCCTCTTAAAACAGACATCTCATGTCAGTCCTTTATTCTATATACACATAGATAAATGTAAGTCAACTTGACTTTACTCTGCTGTGGTGCTATCATGGTTTTATGTAGTTGGGTCCATTCAGAGTAGGCACTACTCATGAAATCTGCCTCAGACTTCTACAACCAATAATATATTTCGGTTATGTTACTGAACAGCCGCAAGTGTGAGTGCTTGTCTTAATGCTGCTTCGCAACCCGTATTCACCATTTCTCTTCTCTGAGTCTGCGCAATGACATGTCCAGAGAACATTATATTTCCCTCAAAATGTACGTTATGAGGAGATAACATATACCTGGTGATAGCAGAGTTTTCGTAGTGGATCCCATAATCTTCTTATTATCCTGTATGAAACATTCGGAATATCCTCAATCAAAGAGGCAACTCAGGGATTCGTTACGTTCCTCCGAAATGTTTACATCCAACAATTTTCTCATCATTCTAGAGAAGGCACTAGGCGCATTCTTCAATCCAAATGGCAATCTATTAAACTCATAGTGTCCTTCTGAGGTACTAAAAGCTAGGTATGGTCTAACCTCAGGCTTTACTGGAATCTGATAGTATCCTTTACTCAGATCCACTTTTGAGAAATATTTAGCTTTATTTAGTCTGGCAAACAGCTGATTTGTATCCGGCAATGGATCCACCTGTCCTTCTGTAATAGCATTCAGTCTCCTGTAATCTGTACAGAGTCTATGTTCTCCAGAGGGCTTCCTTAAGAGTACAACACCGGAACTATATGAGGATTCACTGTGCGAAATAATTCCTTCCTTCAACAGATAGTCTATCTCTTCCTTCAAAGCTTTCTCCTTAGCAAACGGAATCGAATATGGTTTCATACAGACAGGTATGGGGTCTATCAGTTTCATATCATATTCCAATAGGTTTGTATGCCCTGGTCGGTCTGTTAACACCTCTGCATGATTATTTAGAACCTGTTGCACTCTCTCTTTCTGAGTTTTCGTTAAATGTGTACTGATTTTCACCTGTGCTGCTGTCTCACAGGGGTGTAATGGATATTCAAATGATGAAAGTGGTTCCTTTTTCATCTCCATGGCGATGGACAAGGTCAACAAGTGTGTCTCTTCCTGATGTTCTCTTTCCAAATATTTCTTCAGGAGATTCACATGATAGATTTTTTCTTTCCCCTTCTTATCTATCTTATAATTTGTTCTAGACACCTTCTCTAGAACTGTATATGGACCCTGCCATCCAATTTGTAACTTATTCTGACTCCCGGGCAAAAGAAGCAGTACTTTCTCTCCCACAGCCAAATTTCTGTCTTTCGCCTTCCTGTTATAATAGGCAGCATGTTTCTTCCTGGCTTGTTTCAAATTTTCATTGGCAAGTTTCCAGCCAGTTTTTAAACGAGTGGTCAGCTCATTCACATATTGGTATGAGGATGTAATGTTTTCCTCTGCCTTTTCATCAGTCCACGTTCTTAACAAAGCTACATATGGACCTTTAATTGTGTGGACCCATTTGTCCATGCACCGGTATGGTCTCTTCCACTCGAAGCTTTATAGTGATGATTTTTCCTCCCAGAATTATCATTCACAAAACGACAGCTACCAATTCTTTTCCTGGGGGTTTCTCCCCACTTAAAATTCTTGATGAGAGATTTCCTCTCTACATCCTCTTCCTCCAGTTTGTTTAAGTCCGATTGAGGGATTTTCGGCTTATCCTGGGGTAAGACATCTTTTTGCACTCTCCGCATAGTGGCCATTGTAAAACAGTTAAGTGAAGCTTGTCCGTGAAAAGGGGCTTCCCATTCCATTTGGTCCACTTTATCAAATCTACTTTTCTTTTTATTATCAGGCCTAATTTTGCCCCGTGGCGTGTCCAGGTCCTGATCCATGTTCCCACTTGTGGGTGTTCCCTCATGTGCTATGCTACACCTTTCTACAAAATTCTCAATGTCCCATCTTGCTTTGGGCCAATAATAATTGTGAGCCACCTTTTGAATGATGGTACCTATCTTCTCATGGTCCCCATCTGGTTTCACATGTAGGCTCCTTATTAAGTCTGCCCTATATCTTTTAGGAAGTACCAGTTGTCCCTGACCTTTGGATCTAGCTCCAGTCTTACTATACATCAACTTGTTTTTCATGTAAAATCTCCCTTGCCTGGAGTTGTATGACAAGTTGACAATTTTCTGAAACAAGGCTTGAGTGTTTTATCCCCAGCCTGTGCCTTCCTCATCTCTTCTGGAGTGGTATCCAACATAATATCCTCCTCCTGTCTTGAGGTCGACCTGACCTGAAGGGTTGCCATATACACAGGTTTCCTTCTGCAACGGTCAGTGTCATGATTGTCCATCTGACAATTTTTACACCACCTTTTTCCTTGGTTGAAAGATTTTCTTTCATCATATTTCCGTTCATCGAATTGTGGGAATTTATTTTTATTTTCATACCGTGGCCTATCAAATTGGTGCTTACCTTTATTTTGATCCCTAGGATCAAATTTATTAAAGTCCTGTGGTGCCCTAAAGTTATCCACTTGTTTCTTTTTATTACCTGTTACCTCTGCTTGAGCTGCTTGATACCTTTCAGCAACATTTAGCAAATCACCCAGCCTCTCTGCACCTTGTTCCATGAGAAACTTTCTCAGGTCTGGAGCCATGGACTCTCTTAATTGCTCTATAAGGACCATTTCCTTAAGATCTTGGGTTTTCCCCAGAGAAGTCCATTTCTCCAAGTATGTCTCTATTCGTGCAGAAAACTGGTGATAGGTTTCACCTGACAGTAGTTTAGCATTCCTAAATTTTTTCCTATAAAATTCTGCATTCTTTTCATATCTTAACAAAAGAGCCTGCTTTAGCATGTCATAATTTTCCTGATCACCTCTGCTCATTTTTGCAAAAACTTCATAAGCTGCCCCACGAAGTCCTTGAGATAACTTTAAGCTCCACCTTTCTCTCTCTAACCCATACGTGGTAGCTAATAGTTCATACCTATTTAGATAGCTCTCTATATCATCGTCTTTCTCAACAAAATGATCTAAATGAAAATTCATAGCTGAGGTTGAGGCTCCCTGAGTAACCGTAGCATCAGAGGCAAAGGGACTGGCACCATTTTCAGGAGCATGGCCTTGAAACTCAAACTCCCTTAGTCGTAACTCATGTTCCCTTTGTAATCTTTTATCTTCTGCTTCCCTTTCTGCAGCTAATTTCTTCTCTTCCCTTTCTGCAGTCAATCTTCTTTCTTCTGCTTCCCTTTCTGCAGCTAATTTCTTCTCTTCCCTTTCTGCAGCCTGTCTTCTTTCCTCGGCTTCCAATGCTTTAGCCTCTTTGTCAGCCTCAATCTGCAACCTCTTAATTTCTTTTTCAGCCTCTAACTTTCTTTCGGCTTCAAACCTTCTTTCTTCGCGTTCAATAAATTTGTCACATTCCGTAGTGACATAGGCAACCATAACTTGCCCATCTAATCCTAACTCTTTTGCAGTCTGAACCGCAGCAGATCGAAATTTGGCCAGGTCCGCCATTGTCTATCAGGTAAATTTATACAATGTCTAACCAACAATTCAGTCTCTAAATATATATCTAATGGACAACACAGGCACCGTGAGCTCAACCTTATTTAATTCCACCCAAGGATACCTTTTAATTCTTATATTCCCTGAAGTGAATTACCCCCAATATTTTTAATAGGGAAAGATTCAAAATCCCAAGAGCGAGACCCCAATATATGTGGTGAAGTGGGATGTTATAAATATTTATAGGGGACTTAGTGTACTGACTGAGATCAGCTGTGAAGGTATCTATATCTAATAAGAGTAGTGTATTATAGATAACCTTACTTGCTGCCACATATATATATATCTCAGTCAGAATTATTCTGGAATAGTGTGATGACTACGTTGTATGTCTAGGGTATGTGTATGATGAAGTGTAAGTCATAACAACAACAGACAGATAAACAATTTAATTTATTCCACCACACTTGACAACACTGTGACACTCACATACATAAAACACTCTACAAGGATATCTTAAAGGAGTCACTGATAACTTTTCAAATAACAATATGTATTCATTGCTGTCATGAATGAATATGTGTCCTGATTCAAATACAAAGGGAACCAGGAATCACAATCAATTTTAATTACAAGTTATAAGTACAGAATTTATCAATATGAATATTGTAGTGACATATATTATTAAAAGTATCCTATGTGTGTCAGTTGTGTAGTAGTAATATGAGGTAATACTGGTTTTGTTTTGTTCAAGCTCTGTTGGTATTTGTCATCATGACTTCAATAGTTTGTCTTTATTGGAACTAGTATTGGAGATGTTCTCAGTTCCTGATATTAAAACAATTTACTTCCCCTCTTAAGTTTACGTTACAATGTTATTTTAAGATGGGGGTACATAATGTTGAGCTCAGCTGGCCAGATCAGCTTATCTTGCGTGATGGCGGCAGGAAAAGACTCCTCTGCTCGATTTCTCCCCTGTGCTCTGGAGACACCTCACTGATAGCTAAATGGACCAAGGAGTATGCTGT
The DNA here is from genome assembly GCA_024509875.1 of Oreohelix idahoensis. Lineage (NCBI taxonomy): Eukaryota > Metazoa > Mollusca > Gastropoda > Stylommatophora > Oreohelicidae > Oreohelix > Oreohelix idahoensis. Next base: position 239,809 of record JAMPIV010005419.1, on the reverse strand, counting down.
CCGACTCTGGATTCAGGAAAGCTCTGACCAGGTGCTGCTCAATACCATCAAGACCACGGTCCCTGAAAACAAGAAGGATGTACCTTCTACTTCATAACTAATTGATACTCTAGTTCTACACTGAGCACAATACATCACAAACATTGAGTTCAGAGCGTTAGGCCAACTGTCAGCTTCATCTGAAATACTTTATACCAGTATTAACCTCCTTAATGGTTACTACGCCTCTGCACTTCCAGCATTATTTCTTCTAATCAATAATCTAGGTGTCAGTGTACTGTTTGGCCATTCCATGCAGTTTTACTTCCCTCCGACACCTTCTGTTCAGGCTGGAGCATTATAGGCTTTACATCATGTTTGCTACTGAACTACACATATATACAGGCATAAATTAACAATTCACATTCAATTTTCATTAAAAGATACTGAATGTTTCAAGCTTACCACAATTCATGGAAATAAACACAGATACGTTGACTAGCAATGAATTCTGGCACAAATACTGGCACAAATTCCCATCTGCTTATGTTCCAGGCTTTTATTTAGCAAAAATATGAGCTGGCTTCAACGCACTGTTGCTTTATCAAGCTTATTTGAACTAGTGGTCTCGAACTAACGCTCCTAAGTGATTATATCAGCGAGTCTGGCCAATGGAGCCACGTTTCGACAAGTGTTTGAAAAAATTTTACCTTCCTACGTCTCCCCTAACAACCAAAGATAGTATTTATAGTCCGACCAATCGTGTTTAGTCTTATATTTGTTGCGCTCCAATCAATTTGGAGTTTACATGGTAGGCTATTTCCGTACGTAAGGTTTTTTTCAAACACGTTATAAAAAAAATTTTATGAGCAGAAATGATTTCATGCTGTCAGGCATCCCCACTATTTTATTTTGGTTATAACTTGTTAATTCTTAGACTATTTGCGTAACGTTTTACATATTCTTTGTCAGCAAGCCCTAAGGAACCCAAATATACAAATTTAAAAGAGCTAAGTGGCTGCGTTCAAAATATGCAATTTCTTCTACCTCCTGTTTCGAAGATGTGCTGTCTGGGTACTGTAATGTTTTCAAACGTAAACCCATCTATTGTCATCTTTTCTAATAAGCGTTTTTCGTGATTTTAAAACCTAACTCTGGGAAGGTTAGTGTTTTTATCACTGTCCGTCCGAAAAAGTTAGTGGATGTGGCCTTACACGCGTGATAGTAGTAATTGTGTATCGCGTTACGCTTGTTGGGGTGGCATTAATAGCGAGACGCGTGTTTAATTTTGCATGCGTTCCTGATTTTCATTCGCCCCTCTCTCTTTCTATTTGAGTCCATCTGTTCGTTCGTTTTGGTAACGTAATATAATTAATGTTAGGATTAATTTAGGTCATTACGCAGTGTGCCTCTCAATATTTTTCTTAGAAATGCAATCCCCGTTTTAATGTGTTGTGGAAACGCTTGTATTTATGCAGTGGCTTATATTTAACGTGGAAACGTTACAATTTGCAGACGAAGCATAAAACAAAGGGGGATTTGGAGTACATTCTTTGTGACAGCACTGTTATTTTACTATTGCTCTTTTCTTTATTAGAATTTATTTGTTAGGCTTTGCATCTACCTTTTAATTTATATATGTGGATTAGAATATTTCACGACACCTCCCCTCTTAAAACAGACATCCCATGTCAGTCCTTTATTCTATATACACATAGATAAATGTAAGTCAACTTGACTTTACTCTGCTCTGGTGCTATCATGGTTTTATGTAGTTGGGTCCATTCAGAGTAGGCACTACTCATGAAATCTGCCTCAGACTTCTACAACCAATAATATATTTCGGTTATGTTACTGAACAGCCGCAAGTGTGAGTGCTTGTCTTAATGCTGCTTCGCAACCCGTATTCACCATTTCTCTTCTCTGAGTCTGCGCAATGACATGTCCAGAGAACATTATATTTCCCTCAAAATGTACGTTATGAGGAGATAACATATACCTGGTGATAGCAGAGTTTTCGTAGTGGATCCCATAATCTTCTTATTATCCTGTATGAAACATTCGGAATATCCTCAATCAAAGAGGCAACTCAGGGATTCGTTACGTTCCTCCGAAATGTTTACATCCAACAATTTTCTCATCATTCTAGAGAAGACACTAGGCGCATTCTTCAATCCAAATGGCAATCTATTAAACTCATAGTGTCCTTCTGAGGTACTAAAAGCTAGGTATGGTCTAACCTCAGGCTTTACTGGAATCTGATAGTATCCTTTACTCAGATCCACTTTTGAGAAATATTTAGCTTTATTTAGTCTGGCAAACAGCTGATTTGTATCCGGCAATGGATCCACCTGTCCTTCTGTAATAGCATTCAGTCTCCTGTAATCTATACAGAGTCTATGTTCTCCAGAGGGCTTCCTTAAGAGTACAACACCGGAACTATATGAGGATTCACTGTGCGAAATAATTCCTTCCTTCAACAGATAGTCTATCTCTTCCTTCAAAGCTTTCTCCTTAGCAAACGGAATCGAATATGGTTTCATACAGACAGGTATGGGGTCTATCAGTTTCATATCATATTCCAATAGGTTTGTATGCCCTGGTCGGTCTGTTAACACCTCTGCATGATTATTTAGAACCTGTTGCACTCTCTCTTTCTGAGTTTTCGTTAAATGTGTACTGATTTTCACCTGTGCTGCTGTCTCACAGGGGTGTAATGGATATTCAAATGATGAAAGTGGTTCCTTTTTTCATCTCCATGGCGATGGACAAGGTCAACAAGTGTGTCTCTTCCTGATGTTCTCTTTCCAAATATTTCTTCAGGAGATTCACATGATAGATTTTTTCTTTCCCCTTCTTATCTATCTTATAATTTGTTCTAGACACCTTCTCTAGAACTGTATATGGACCCTGCCATCCAATTTGTAACTTATTCTGACTCCCGGGCAAAAGAAGCAGTACTTTCTCTCCCACAGCCAAATTTCTGTCTTTCGCCTTCCTGTTATAATAGGCAGCATGTTTCTTCCTGGCTTGTTTCAAATTTTCATTGGCAAGTTTCCAGCCAGTTTTTAAACGAGTGGTCAGCTCATTCACATATTGGTATGAGGATGTAATGTTTTCCTCTGCCTTTTCATCAGTCCACGTTCTTAACAAAGCTACATATGGACCTTTAATTGTGTGGACCCATTTGTCCATGCACCGGTATGGTCTCTTCCACTCGAAGCTTTATAGTGATGATTTTTCCTCCCAGAATTATCATTCACAAAACGACAGCTACCAATTCTTTTCCTGGGGGTTTCTCCCCACTTAAAATTCTTGATGAGAGATTTCCTCTCTACATCCTCTTCCTCCAGTTTGTTTAAGTCCGATTGAGGGATTTTCGGCTTATCCTGGGGTAAGACATCTTTTTGCACTCTCCGCATAGTGGCCATTGTAAAACAGTTAAGTGAAGCTTGTCCGTGAAAAGGGGCTTCCCATTCCATTTGGTCCACTTTATCAAATCTACTTTTCTTTTTATTATCAGGCCTAATTTTGCCCCGTGGCGTGTCCAGGTCCTGATCCATGTTCCCACTTGTGGGTGTTCCCTCATGTGCTATGCTACACCTTTCTACAAAATTCTCAATGTCCCATCTTGCTTTGGGCCAATAATAATTGTGAGCCACCTTTTGAATGATGGTACCTATCTTCTCATGGTCCCCATCTGGTTTCACATGTAGGCTCCTTATTAAGTCTGCCCTATATCTTTTAGGAAGTACCAGTTGTCCCTGACCTTTGGATCTAGCTCCAGTCTTCCTATACATCAACTTGTTTTTCATGTAAAAATCTCCCTTGCCTGGAGTTGTATGACAAGTTGACAATTTTCTGAAACAAGGCTTGAGTGTTTTATCCCCAGCCTGTGCCTTCCTCATCTCTTCTGGAGTGGTATCCAACATAATATCCTCCTCCTGTCTTGAGGTCGACCTGACCTGAAGGGTTGCCATATACACAGGTTTCCTTCTGCAACGGTCAGTGTCATGATTGTCCATCTGACAATTTTTACACCACCTTTTTCCTTGGTTGAAAGATTTTCTTTCATCATATTTCCGTTCATCGAATTGTGGGAATTTATTTTTATTTTCATACCGTGGCCTATCAAATTGGTGCTTACCTTTATTTTGATCCCTAGGATCAAATTTATTAAAGTCCTGTGGTGCCCTAAAGTTATCCACTTGTTTCTTTTTATTACCTGTTACCTCTGCTTGAGCTGCTTGATACCTTTCAGCAACATTTAGCAAATCACCCAGCCTCTCTGCACCTTGTTCCATGAGAAACTTTCTCAGGTCTGGAGCCATGGACTCTCTTAATTGCTCTATAAGGACCATTTCCTTAAGATCTTGGGTTTTCCCCAGAGAAGTCCATTTCTCCAAGTATGTCTCTATTCGTGCAGAAAACTGGTGATAGGTTTCACCTGACAGTAGTTTAGCATTCCTAAATTTTTTCCTATAAAATTCTGCATTCTTTTCATATCTTAACAAAAGAGCCTGCTTTAGCATGTCATAATTTTCCTGATCACCTCTGCTCATTTTTGCAAAAACTTCATAAGCTGCCCCACGAAGTCCTTGAGATAACTTTAAGCTCCACCTTTCTCTCTCTAACCCATACGTGGTAGCTAATAGTTCATACCTATTTAGATAGCTCTCTATATCATCGTCTTTCTCAACAAAATGATCTAAATGAAAATTCATAGCTGAGGTTGAGGCTCCCTGAGTAACCGTAGCATCAGAGGCAAAGGGACTGGCACCATTTTCAGGAGCATGGCCTTGAAACTCAAACTCCCTTAGTCGTAACTCATGTTCCCTTTGTAATCTTTTATCTTCTGCTTCCCTTTCTGCAGCTAATCTCTTGTCTTCCCTTTCTGCAGTCAATCTTCTTTCTTTTGCTTCCCTTTCTGCAGCTAATTTCTTCTCTTCCCTTTCTGCAGCCTGTCTTCTTTCCTCGGCTTCCAATGCTTTAGCCTCTTTGTCAGCCTCAATCTGCAACCTCTTAATTTCTTTTTCAGCCTCTAACTTTCTTTCGGCTTCAAACCTTCTTTCTTCGCGTTCAATAAATTTGTCACATTCCGTAGTGACATAGGCAACCATAACTTGCCCATCTAATCCTAACTCTTTTGCAGTCTGAACCGCAGCAGATCGAAATTTGGCCAGGTCCGCCATTGTCTATCAGGTAAATTTATACAATGTCTAACCAACAATTCAGTCTCTAAATATATATCTAATGGACAACACAGGCACCGTGAGCTCAACCTTATTTAATTCCACCCAAGGATACCTTTTAATTCTTATATTCCCTGAAGTGAATTACCCCCAATATTTTTAATAGGGAAAGATTCAAAATCCCAAGAGCGAGACCCCAATATATGTGGTGAAGTGGGATGTTATAAATATTTATAGGGGACTTAGTGTACTGACTGAGATCAGCTGTGAAGGTATCTATATCTAATAAGAGTAGTGTATTATAGATAACCTTACTTGCTGCCACATATATATATATCTCAGTCAGAATTATTCTGGAATAGTGTGATGACTACGTTGTATGTCTAGGGTATGTGTATGATGAAGTGTAAGTCATAACAACAACAGACAGATAAACAATTTAATTTATTCCACCACACTTGACAACACTGTGACACTCACATACATAAAACACTCTACAAGGATATCTTAAAGGAGTCACTGATAACTTTTCAAATAACAATATGTATTCATTGCTGTCATGAATGAATATGTGTCCTGATTCAAATACAAAGGGAACCAGGAATCACAATCAATTTTAATTACAAGTTATAAGTACAGAATTTATCAATATGAATATTGTAGTGACATATATTATTAAAAGTATCCTATGTGTGTCAGTTGTGTAGTAGTAATATGAGGTAATACTGGTTTTGTTTTGTTCAAGCTCTGTTGGTATTTGTCATCATGACTTCAATAGTTTGTCTTTATTGGAACTAGTATTGGAGATGTTCTCAGTTCCTGATATTAAAACAATTTACTTCCCCTCTTAAGTTTACGTTACAATGTTATTTTAAGATGGGGGTACATAATGTTGAGCTCAGCTGGCCAGATCAGCTTATCTTGCGTGATGGCGGCAGGAAAAGACTCCTCTGCTCGATTTCTCCCCTGTGCTCTGGAGACACCTCACTGATAGCTAAATGGACCAAGGAGTATGCTGTCCGACTCTGGATTCAGCAAAGCTCTGACCAGGTGCTGCTCAATACCATCAAGACCACGGTCCCTGAAAACAAGAAGGATGTACCTTCTACTTCATAACTAATTGATACTCTAGTTCTACACTGAGCACAATACATCACAAACATTGAGTTCAGAGCGTTAGGCCAACTGTCAGCTTCATCTGAAATACTTTATACCAGTATTAACCTCCTTAATGGTTACTACGCCTCTGCACTTCCAGCATTATTTCTTCTAATCAATAATCTAGGTGTCAGTGTACTGTTTGGCCATTCCATGCAGTTTTACTTCCCTCCGACACCTTCTGTTCAGGCTGGAGCATTATAGGCTTTACATCATGTTTGCTACTGAACTACACATATATACAGGCATAAATTAACAATTCACATTCAATTTTCATTAAAAGATACTGAATGTTTCAAGCTTACCACAATTCATGGAAATAAACACAGATACGTTGACTAGCAATGAATTCTGGCACAAATACTGGCACAAATTCCCATCTGCTTATGTTCCAGGCTTTTATTTAGCAAAAATATGAGCTGGCTTCAACGCACTGTTGCTTTATCAAGCTTATTTGAACTAGTGGTCTCGAACTAACGCTCCTAAGTGATTATATCAGCGAGTCTGGCCAATGGAGCCACGTTTCGACAAGTGTTTGAAAAAATTTTACCTTCCTACGTCTCCCCTAACAACCAAAGATAGTATTTATAGTCCGACCAATCGTGTTTAGTCTTATATTTGTTGCGCTCCAATCAATTTGGAGTTTACATGGTAGGCTATTTCCGTACGTAAGGTTTTTTTCAAACACGTTATAAAAAAAATTTTATGAGCAGAAATGATTTCATGCTGTCAGGCATCCCCACTATTTTATTTTGGTTATAACTTGTTAATTCTTAGACTATTTGCGTAACGTTTTACATATTCTTTGTCAGCAAGCCCTAAGGAACCCAAATATACAAATTTAAAAGAGCTAAGTGGCTGCGTTCAAAATATGCAATTTCTTCTACCTCCTGTTTCGAAGATGTGCTGTCTGGGTACTGTAATGTTTTCAAACGTAAAACCCATCTATTGTCATCTTTTCTAATAAGCGTTTTTCGTGATTTTTAAAACCTAACTCTGGGAAGGTTAGTGTTTTTATCACTGTCCGTCCGAAAAAGTTAGTGCATGTGGCCTTACACGCGTGATAGTAGTAATTGTGTATCGCGTTACGCTTGTTGGGGTGGCATTAATAGCGAGACGCGTGTTTAATTTTGCATGCGTTCCTGATTTTCATTCGCCCCTCTCTCTTTCTATTTGAGTCCATCTGTTCGTTCGTTTTGGTAACGTAATATAATTAATGTTAGGATTAATTTAGGTCATTACGCAGTGTGCCTCTCAATATTTTTCTTAGAAATGCAATACCCGTTTTAATGTGTTGTGGAAGCGCTTGTATTTATGCAGTGGCTTATATTTAACGTGGAAACGTTACAATTTGCAGACGAAGCATAAAACAAAGGGGATTTGGGGTACAGTCATTGTGACAGCACTGTTCTTTTACGATTGCTCTTTTCTTTATTAGAATTTATTTGTTAGGCTTTGCATTTACCTTTTAATTTATATATGTGGATTAGAATATTTCACGACACCTCCCCTCTTAAAACAGACATCCATGTCAGTCCTTTATTCTATATACACATAGATAAATGTAAGTCAACTTGACTTTACTCTGCTGTGGTGCTATCATGGTTTTATGTAGTTGGGTCCATTCAGAGTAGGCACTACTCATGAAATCTGCCTCAGACTTCTACAACCAATAATATATTTCGGTTATGTTACTGAACAGCCGCAAGTGTGAGTGCTTGTCTTAATGCTGCTTCGCAACCCGTATTCACCATTTCTCTTCTCTGAGTCTGCGCAATGACATGTCCAGAGAACATTATATTTCCTCAAAAATGTACGTTATGAGGAGATAACATATACCTGGTGATAGCAGAGTTTTCGTAGTGGATCCCATAATCTTCTTATTATCCTGTATGAAACATTCGGAATATCCTCAATCAAAGAGGCAACTCAGGGATTCGTTACGTTCCTCCGAAATGTTTACATCCAACAATTTTTCCATCATTCTAGAGAAGACACTAGGCGCATTCTTTAATCCAAATGGCAATCTATTAAACTCATAGTGTCCTTCTGAGGTACTAAAAGCTAGGTATGGTCTAACCTCGGGCTTTACTGGAATCTGATAGTATCCTTTACTCAGATCACTTTTGAGAAATATTTAGCTTTATTTAGTCTGGCAAACAGCTGATTTGTATCCGGCAATGGATCCACCTGTCCTTCTGTAATAGCATTCAGTCTCCTGTAATCTATACAGAGTCTATGTTCTCCAGAGGGCTTCCTTAAGAGTACAACACCGGAACTATATGAGGATTTCACTGTGCGAAATAATTCCTTCCTTCAACAGATAGTCTATCTCTTCCTTCAAAGCTTTTCCCTTAGCAAACGGAATCGAATATGGTTTCATACAGACAGGTGTGGGGTCTATCAGTTTCATATCATATTCCAATAGGTTTGTATGCCCTGGTCGGTCTGTTAACACCTCTGCATGATTATTTAGAACATGTTGCACTCTCTCTTTCTGAGTTTTCGTTAAATGTGTACTGATTTTCACCTGTGCTGCTGTCTCACAGGGGTGTAATGGATATTCAAATGATGAAAGTGGTTCCTTTTTTCATCTCCATGGCGATGGACAAGGTCAACAAGTGTGTCTCTTCCTGATGTTCTCTTTCCAAATATTTCTTCAGGAGATTCACATGATAGATTTTTTCTTTCCCCTTCTTATCTATCTTATAATTTGTTCTAGACACCTTCTCTAGAACTGTATAGGGACCCTGCCATCCAATTTGTAACTTATTCTGACTCCCGGGCAAAAGAAGCAGTACTTTCTCTCCCACAGCCAAATTTCTGTCTTTCGCCTTCCTGTTATAATAGGCAGCATGTTTCTTCCTGGCTTGTTTCAAATTTTCATGGCAAGGTTTCCAGCCAGTTTTTAAACGAGTGGTCAGCTCATTCACATATTGGTATGAAGATGTAATGTTTTCCTCTGCCTTTTCATCAGTCCACGTTCTTAACAAAGCTACATATGGACCTTTAATTGTGTGGACCTATTTGTCCATGCACCGGTATGGTCTCTTCCACTCGAAGCTTTATAGTGATGATTTTTCCTCCCAGAATTATCATTCTCACAAAACGACAGCTACCAATTCTTTTCCTGGGGGTTTCTCCCCACTTAAAATTCTTGATGAGAGATTTCCTCTCTACATCCTCTTCCTCCAGTTTGTTTAAGTCCGATTGAGGGATTTTCGGCTTATCCTGGGGTAAGACATCTTTTTGCACTCTCCGCATAGTGGCCATTGTAAAACAGTTAAGTGAAGCTTGTCCGTGAAAAGGGGCTTCCCATTCCATTTGGTCCACTTTATCAAATCTACTTTTCTTTTTATCATCAGGCCTAATTTTGCCCCGTGGCGTGTCCAGGTCCTGATCCATGTTCCCACTTGTGGGTGTTCCCTCATGTGCTATGCTACACCTTTCTACAAAATTCTCAATGTCCCATCTTGCTTTGGGCCAATAATAATTGTGAGCCACTTTTTGAATGATGGTACCTATCTTCTCATGGTCCCCATCTGGTTTCACATGTAGGCTCCTTATTAAGTCTGCCCTATATCTTTTAGGAAGTACCAGTTGTCCCTGACCTTTGGATCTAGCTCCAGTCTTCCTATACATCAACTTGTTTTTTCATGTAAAAATCTCCCTTGCCTGGAGTTGTATGACAAGTTGACAATTTTCTGAAACAAGGCTTGAGTGTTTTATCCCCAGCCTGTGCCTTCCTCATCTCTTCTGGAGTGGTATCCAACATAATATCCTCCTCCTGTCTTGAGTTCGACCTGACCTGAAGGGTTGCCATATACACAGGTTTCCTTCTGCAACGGTCAGTGTCATGATTGTCCATCTGACAATTTTTACACCACCTTTTTCCTTGGTTGAAAGATTTTCTTTCATCATATTTCCGTTCATCGAATTGTGGGAATTTATTTTTATTTTCATACCGTGGCCTATCAAATTGGTGCTTACCTTTATTTTGATCCCTAGGATCAAATTTATTAAAGTTCTGTGGTGCCCTAAAGTTATCCACTTGTTTCTTTTTATTACCTGTTACCTCTGCTTGAGCTGCTTGATACCTTTCAGCAACATTTAGCAACTCACCCAGCCTCTCTGCACCTTGTTCCATGAGAAACTTTCTCAGGTCTGGAGCCATGGACTCTTTAATTGCTCTATAAGGACCATTTCCTTAAGATCTTGGGTTTTCCCCAGAGAAGTCCATTTCTCCAAGTATGTCTCTATTCGTGCAGAGAACTGGTGATAGGTTTCACCTGACAGTAGTTTAGCATTCCTAAATTTTTTCCTATAAAATTCTGCATTCTTTTCATATCTTAACCAAAGAGCCTGCTTTAGCATGTCATAATTTTCCTGATCACCTCTGCTCATTTTTGCAAAAACTTCATAAGCTGCCCCACGAAGTCCTTGAGATAACTTTAAGCTCCACCTTTCTCTCTCTAACCCATACGTGGTAGCTAATAGTTCATACCTATTTAGATAGCTCTCTATATCATCGTCTTTCTCAACAAAATGATCTAAATGAAAATTCATAGCTGAGGTTGAGGCTCCCTGAGTAACCGTAGCATCAGAGGCAAAGGGACTGGCACCATTTTCAGGAGCATGGCCTTGAAACTCAAACTCCCTTAGTCGTAACTCATGTTCCCTTTGTAATCTTTTATCTTCTGCTTCCCTGTCTGCAGCTAATTTCTTCTCTTCCCTTTCTGCAGCTAATTTCTTCTCTTCCCTTTCTGCAGCTAATTTCTTCTCTTCCCTTTCTGCAGTCAATCTTCTTTCTTCTGCTTCCAATGCTTTAGCCTCTTTGTCAGCCTCAATCTGCAACCTCTTAATTTCTTTTTCAGCCTCTAACTTTCTTTCGGCTTCAAACCTTCTTTCTTCGCGTTCAATAAATTTGTCACATTCCGTAGTGACATAGGCAACCATAACTTGCCCATCTAATCCTAATTCTTTTGCAGTCTGAACCGCAGCAGATCGAAATTTGGCCAGGTCCGCCATTGTCTATCAGGTAAATTTATACAATGTCTAACCAACAATTCAGTCTCTAAATATATATCTAATGGACAACACAGGCACCGTGAGCTCAACCTTATTTAATTCCACCCAAGGATACCTTTTAATTCTTATATTCCCTGAAGTGAATTACCCCCAATATTTTTAATAGGGAAAGATTCAAAATCCCAAGAGCGAGACCCAATATATGTGGTGAAGTGGGATGTTATAAATATTTATAGGGGACTTAGTGTACTGACTGAGATCAGCTGTGAAGGTATCTATATCTAATAAGAGTAGTGTATTATAGATAACCTTACTTGCTGCCACATATATATATATTTCAGTCAGAATTATTCTGGAATAGTGTGATGACTACGTTGTATGTCTAGGGTATGTGTATGATGAAGTGTAAGTCATAACAACAACAGACAGATAAACAATTTAATTTATTCCACCACACTTGACAACACTGTGACACTCACATACATAAAACACTCTACAAGGATATCTTAAAGGAGTCACTGATAACTTTTCAAATAACAATATGTATTCATTGCTGTCATGAATGAATATGTGTCATGATTCAAATACAAAGGGAACCAGGAATCACAATCAATTTTAATTACAAGTTATAAGTACAGAATTTATCAATATGAATATTGTAGTGACATATATTATTAAAAGTATCCTATGTGTGTCAGTTGTGTAGTAGTAATATGAGGTAATACTGGTTTTGTTTTGTTCAAGCTCTGTTGGTATTTGTCATCATGACTTCAATAGTTTGTCTTTATTGGAACTAGTATTGGAGATGTTCTCAGTTCCTGATATTAAAAACAATTTACTTCCCCTCTTAAGTTTACGTTACAATGTTATTTTAAGATGGGGGTACATAATGTTGAGCTCAGCTGGCCAGATCAGCTTATCTTGCGTGATGGCGGCAGGAAAAGACTCCTCTGCTCGATTTCTCCCCTGTGCTCTGGAGACACCTCACTGATAGCTAAATGGACCAAGGAGTATGCTGTCCGACTCTGGATTCAGGAAAGCTCTGACCAGGTGCTGCTCAATACCATCAAGACCACGGTCCCTGAAAACAAGAAGGATGTACCTTCTACTTCATAACTAATTGATACTCTAGTTCTACACTGAGCACAATACATCACAAACATTGAGTTCAGAGCGTTAGGCCAACTGTCAGCTTCATCTGAAATACTTTATACCAGTATTAACCTCCTTAATGGTTACTACGCCTCTGCACTTCCAGCATTATTTCTTCTAATCAATAATCTAGGTGTCAGTGTACTGTTTGGCCATTCCATGCAGTTTTACTTCCCTCCGACACCTTCTGTTCAGGCTGGAGCATTATAGGCTTTACATCATGTTTGCTACTGAACTACACATATATACAGGCATAAATTAACAATTCACATTCAATTTTCATTAAAAGATACTGAATGTTTCAAGCTTACCACAATTCATGGAAATAAACACAGATACGTTGACTAGCAATGAATTCTGGCACAAATACTGGCACAAATTCCCATCTGCTTATGTTCCAGGATTTTATTTAGCAAAAATATGAGCTGGCTTCAACGCACTGTTGCTTTATCAAGCTTATTTGAACTAGTGGTCTCGAACTAACGCTCCTAAGTGATTATATCAGCGAGTCTGGCCAATGGAGCCACGTTTCGACAAGTGTTTGAAAAAATTTTACCTTCCTACGTCTCCCCTAACAACCAAAGATAGTATTTATAGTCCGACCAATCGTGTTTAGTCTTATATTTGTTGCGCTCCAATCAATTTGGAGTTTACATGGTAGGCTATTTCCGTACGTAAGGTTTTTTCAAACACGTTATAAAAAAATTTTATGAGCAGAAATGATTTCATGCTGTCAGGCATCCCCACTATTTTATTTTGGTTATAACTTGTTAATTCTTAGACTATTTGCGTAACGTTTTACATATTCTTTGTCAGCAAGCCCTAAGGAACAATAAGCGTTTTTCGTGATTTTAAAACCTAACTCTGGGAAGGTTAGTGTTTTTATCACTGTCCGTCCGAAAAAGTTAGTGCATGTGGCCTTACACGCGTGATAGTAGTAATTGTGTATCGCGTTACGCTTGTTGGGGTGGCATTAATAGCGAGACGCGTGTTTAATTTTGCATGCGTTCCTGATTTTCATTCGCCCCTCTCTCTTTCTATTTGAGTCCATCTGTTCGTTCGTTTTGGTAACGTAATATAATTAATGTTAGGATTAATTTAGGTCATTACGCAGTGTGCCTCTCAATATTTTTCTTAGAAATGCAATCCCCGTTTTAATGTGTTGTGGAAACGCTTGTATTTATGCAGTGGCTTATATTTAACGTGGAAACGTTACAATTTGCAGACGAAGCATAAAACAAAGGGGGATTTGGAGTACATTCTTTGTGACAGCACTGTTATTTTACTATTGCTCTTTTCTTTATTAGAATTTATTTGTTAGGCTTTGCATCTACCTTTTAATTTATATATGTGGATTAGAATATTTCACGACACCTCCCCTCTTAAAACAGACATCCCATGTCAGTCCTTTATTCTATATACACATAGATAAATGTAAGTCAACTTGACTTTACTCTGCTGTGGTGCTATCATGGTTTTATGTAGTTGGGTCCATTCAGAGTAGGCACTACTCATGAAATCTGCCTCAGACTTCTACAACCAATAATATATTTCGGTTATGTTACTGAACAGCCGCAAGTGTGAGTGCTTGTCTTAATGCTGCTTCGCAACCCGTATTCACCATTTCTCTTCTCTGAGTCTGCGCAATGACATGTCCAGAGAACATTATATTTCCCTCAAAATGTACGTTATGAGGAGATAACATATACCTGGTGATAGCAGAGTTTTCGTAGTGGATCCCATAATCTTCTTATTATCCTGTATGAAACATTCGGAATATCCTCAATCAAAGAGGCAACTCAGGGATTCGTTACGTTCCTCCGAAATGTTTACATCCAACAATTTTCTCATCATTCTAGAGAAGACACTAGGCGCATTCTTCAATCCAAATGGCAATCTATTAAACTCATAGTGTCCTTCTGAGGTACTAAAAGCTAGGTATGGTCTAACCTCAGGCTTTACTGGAATCTGATAGTATCCTTTACTCAGATCCACTTTTGAGAAATATTTAGCTTTATTTAGTCTGGCAAACAGCTGATTTGTATCCGGCAATGGATCCACCTGTCCTTCTGTAATAGCATTCAGTCTCCTGTAATCTATACAGAGTCTATGTTCTCCAGAGGGCTTCCTTAAGAGTACAACACCGGAACTATATGAGGATTCACTGTGCGAAATAATTCCTTCCTTCAACAGATAGTCTATCTCTTCCTTCAAAGCTTTCTCCTTAGCAAACGGAATCGAATATGGTTTCATACAGACAGGTATGGGGTCTATCAGTTTCATATCATATTCCAATAGGTTTGTATGCCCTGGTCGGTCTGTTAACACCTCTGCATGATTATTTAGAACCTGTTGCACTCTCTCTTTCTGAGTTTTCGTTAAATGTGTACTGATTTTCACCTGTGCTGCTGTCTCACAGGGGTGTAATGGATATTCAAATGATGAAAGTGGTTCCTTTTTTTCATCTCCATGGCGATGGACAAGGTCAACAAGTGTGTCTCTTCCTGATGTTCTCTTTCCAAATATTTCTTCAGGAGATTCACATGATAGATTTTTTCTTTCCCCTTCTTATCTATCTTATAATTTGTTCTAGACACCTTCTCTAGAACTGTATATGGACCCTGCCATCCAATTTGTAACTTATTCTGACTCCCGGGCAAAAGAAGCAGTACTTTCTCTCCCACAGCCAAATTTCTGTCTTTCGCCTTCCTGTTATAATAGGCAGCATGTTTCTTCCTGGCTTGTTTCAAATTTTCATTGGCAAGTTTCCAGCCAGTTTTTAAACGAGTGGTCAGCTCATTCACATATTGGTATGAGGATGTAATGTTTTCCTCTGCCTTTTCATCAGTCCACGTTCTTAACAAAGCTACATATGGACCTTTAATTGTGTGGACCCATTTGTCCATGCACCGGTATGGTCTCTTCCACTCGAAGCTTTATAGTGATGATTTTTCCTCCCAGAATTATCATTCACAAAACGACAGCTACCAATTCTTTTCCTGGGGGTTTCTCCCCACTTAAAATTCTTGATGAGAGATTTCCTCTCTACATCCTCTTCCTCCAGTTTGTTTAAGTCCGATTGAGGGATTTTCGGCTTATCCTGGGGTAAGACATCTTTTTGCACTCTCCGCATAGTGGCCATTGTAAAACAGTTAAGTGAAGCTTGTCCGTGAAAAGGGGCTTCCCATTCCATTTGGTCCACTTTATCAAATCTACTTTTCTTTTTATTATCAGGCCTAATTTTGCCCCGTGGCGTGTCCAGGTCCTGATCCATGTTCCCACTTGTGGGTGTTCCCTCATGTGCTATGCTACACCTTTCTACAAAATTCTCAATGTCCCATCTTGCTTTGGGCCAATAATAATTGTGAGCCACCTTTTGAATGATGGTACCTATCTTCTCATGGTCCCCATCTGGTTTCACATGTAGGCTCCTTATTAAGTCTGCCCTATATCTTTTAGGAAGTACCAGTTGTCCCTGACCTTTGGATCTAGCTCCAGTCTTCCTATACATCAACTTGTTTTTCATGTAAAAATCTCCCTTGCCTGGAGTTGTATGACAAGTTGACAATTTTCTGAAACAAGGCTTGAGTGTTTTATCCCCAGCCTGTGCCTTCCTCATCTCTTCTGGAGTGGTATCCAACATAATATCCTCCTCCTGTCTTGAGGTCGACCTGACCTGAAGGGTTGCCATATACACAGGTTTCCTTCTGCAACGGTCAGTGTCATGATTGTCCATCTGACAATTTTTACACCACCTTTTTCCTTGGTTGAAAGATTTTCTTTCATCATATTTCCGTTCATCGAATTGTGGGAATTTATTTTTATTTTCATACCGTGGCCTATCAAATTGGTGCTTACCTTTATTTTGATCCCTAGGATCAAATTTATTAAAGTCCTGTGGTGCCCTAAAGTTATCCACTTGTTTCTTTTTATTACCTGTTACCTCTGCTTGAGCTGCTTGATACCTTTCAGCAACATTTAGCAAATCACCCAGCCTCTCTGCACCTTGTTCCATGAGAAACTTTCTCAGGTCTGGAGCCATGGACTCTCTTAATTGCTCTATAAGGACCATTTCCTTAAGATCTTGGGTTTTCCCCAGAGAAGTCCATTTCTCCAAGTATGTCTCTATTCGTGCAGAAAACTGGTGATAGGTTTCACCTGACAGTAGTTTAGCATTCCTAAATTTTTTCCTATAAAATTCTGCATTCTTTTCATATCTTAACAAAAGAGCCTGCTTTAGCATGTCATAATTTTCCTGATCACCTCTGCTCATTTTTGCAAAAACTTCATAAGCTGCCCCACGAAGTCCTTGAGATAACTTTAAGCTCCACCTTTCTCTCTCTAACCCATACGTGGTAGCTAATAGTTCATACCTATTTAGATAGCTCTCTATATCATCGTCTTTCTCAACAAAATGATCTAAATGAAAATTCATAGCTGAGGTTGAGGCTCCCTGAGTAACCGTAGCATCAGAGGCAAAGGGACTGGCACCATTTTCAGGAGCATGGCCTTGAAACTCAAACTCCCTTAGTCGTAACTCATGTTCCCTTTGTAATCTTTTATCTTCTGCTTCCCTTTCTGCAGCTAATTTCTTCTCTTCCCTTTCTGCAGTCAATCTTCTTTCTTCTGCTTCCCTTTCTGCAGCCAATCTTCTTTCTTCTGCTTCCCTTTCTGCAGCCTGTCTTCTTTCCTCGGCTTCCAATGCTTTAGCCTCTTTGTCAGCCTCAATCTGCAACCTCTTAATTTCTTTTTCAGCCTCTAACTTTCTTTCGGCTTCAAACCTTCTTTCTTCGCGTTCAATAAATTTGTCACATTCCGTAGTGACATAGGCAACCATAACTTGCCCATCTAATCCTAACTCTTTTGCAGTCTGAACCGCAGCAGATCGAAATTTGGCCAGGTCCGCCATTGTCTATCAGGTAAATTTATACAATGTCTAACCAACAATTCAGTCTCTAAATATATATCTAATGGACAACACAGGCACCGTGAGCTCAACCTTATTTAATTCCACCCAAGGATACCTTTTAATTCTTATATTCCCTGAAGTGAATTACCCCCAATATTTTTAATAGGGAAAGATTCAAAATCCCAAGAGCGAGACCCCAATATATGTGGTGAAGTGGGATGTTATAAATATTTATAGGGGACTTAGTGTACTGACTGAGATCAGCTGTGAAGGTATCTATATCTAATAAGAGTAGTGTATTATAGATAACCTTACTTGCTGCCACATATATATATATATCTCAGTCAGAATTATTCTGGAATAGTGTGATGACTACGTTGTATGTCTAGGGTATGTGTATGATGAAGTGTAAGTCATAACAACAACAGACAGATAAACAATTTAATTTATTCCACCACACTTGACAACACTGTGACACTCACATACATAAAACACTCTACAAGGATATCTTAAAGGAGTCACTGATAACTTTTCAAATAACAATATGTATTCATTGCTGTCATGAATGAATATGTGTCCTGATTCAAATACAAAGGGAACCAGGAATCACAATCAATTTTAATTACAAGTTATAAGTACAGAATTTATCAATATGAATATTGTAGTGACATATATTATTAAAAGTATCCTATGTGTGTCAGTTGTGTAGTAGTAATATGAGGTAATACTGGTTTTGTTTTGTTCAAGCTCTGTTGGTATTTGTCATCATGACTTCAATAGTTTGTCTTTATTGGAACTAGTATTGGAGATGTTCTCAGTTCCTGATATTAAAACAATTTACTTCCCCTCTTAAGTTTACGTTACAATGTTATTTTAAGATGGGGGTACATAATGTTGAGCTCAGCTGGCCAGATCAGCTTATCTTGCGTGATGGCGGCAGGAAAAGACTCCTCTGCTCGATTTCTCCCCTGTGCTCTGGAGACACCTCACTGATAGCTAAATGGACCAAGGAGTATGCTGTCCGACTCTGGATTCAGCAAAGCTCTGACCAGGTGCTGC
The DNA here is from genome assembly GCA_024509875.1 of Oreohelix idahoensis. NCBI lineage: Eukaryota > Metazoa > Mollusca > Gastropoda > Stylommatophora > Oreohelicidae > Oreohelix > Oreohelix idahoensis. The sequence continues at coordinate 221,332 of JAMPIV010005419.1, read as the reverse complement.
TCAATACCATCAAGACCACGGTCCCTGAAAACAAGAAGGATGTACCTTCTACTTCATAACTAATTGATACTCTAGTTCTACACTGAGCACAATACATCACAAACATTGAGTTCAGAGCGTTAGGCCAACTGTCAGCTTCATCTGAAATACTTTATACCAGTATTAACCTCCTTAATGGTTACTACGCCTCTGCACTTCCAGCATTATTTCTTCTAATCAATAATCTAGGTGTCAGTGTACTGTTTGGCCATTCCATGCAGTTTTACTTCCCTCCGACACCTTCTGTTCAGGCTGGAGCATTATAGGCTTTACATCATGTTTGCTACTGAACTACACATATATACAGGCATAAATTAACAATTCACATTCAATTTTCATTAAAAGATACTGAATGTTTCAAGCTTACCACAATTCATGGAAATAAACACAGATACGTTGACTAGCAATGAATTCTGGCACAAATACTGGCACAAATTCCCATCTGCTTATGTTCCAGGCTTTTATTTAGCAAAAATATGAGCTGGCTTCAACGCACTGTTGCTTTATCAAGCTTATTTGAACTAGTGGTCTCGAACTAACGCTCCTAAGTGATTATATCAGCGAGTCTGGCCAATGGAGCCACGTTTCGACAAGTGTTTGAAAAAATTTTACCTTCCTACGTCTCCCCTAACAACCAAAGATAGTATTTATAGTCCGACCAATCGTGTTTAGTCTTATATTTGTTGCGCTCCAATCAATTTGGAGTTTACATGGTAGGCTATTTCCGTACGTAAGGTTTTTTTTCAAACACGTTATAAAGAAAATTTTATGAGCAGAAATGATTTCATGCTGTCAGGCATCCCCACTATTTTATTTTGGTTATAACTTGTTAATTCTTAGACTATTTGCGTAACGTTTTACATATTCTTTGTCAGCAAGCCCTAAGGAACCCAAATATACAAATTTAAAAGAGCTAAGTGGCTGCGTTCAAAATATGCAATTTCTTCTACCTCCTGTTTCGAAGATGTGCTGTCTGGGTACTGTAATGTTTTCAAACGTAAACCCATCTATTGTCATCTTTTCTAATAAGCGTTTTTCGTGATTTTAAAACCTAACTCTGGGAAGGTTAGTGTTTTTATCACTGTCCGTCCGAAAAAGTTAGTGCATGTGGCCTTACACGCGTGATAGTAGTAATTGTGTATCGCGTTACGCTTGTTGGGGTGGCATTAATAGCGAGACGCGTGTTTAATTTTGCATGCGTTCCTGATTTTCATTCGCCCCTCTCTCTTTCTATTTGAGTCCATCTGTTCGTTCGTTTTGGTAACGTAATATAATTAATGTTAGGATTAATTTAGGTCATTACGCAGTGTGCCTCTCAATATTTTTCTTAGAAATGCAATCCCCGTTTTAATGTGTTGTGGAAACGCTTGTATTTATGCAGTGGCTTATATTTAACGTGGAAACGTTACAATTTGCAGACGAAGCATAAAACAAAGGGGGATTTCGAGTACATTCTTTGTGACAGCACTGTTATTTTACCATTGCTCTTTTCTTTATTAGAATTTATTTGTTAGGCTTTCATCTACCTTTTAATTTATATATGTGGATTAGAATATTTCACGACAACTGGCAGACGCGGGAGTTGGGTTGGCCACGTCCTCAGAGGTCACGGTGGCATCAAAAGAAGAACTATGCGATGGACCCCTGAAGGAAAGCGAAAGAGAGGCCGACCAAAAACAACCTGGCGGAGAACTGTGGAGGCTGAGATGGAAAGAACGAACCAGAGCTGGGGCACTGTGCGACGAAGGATGGCCGCCGACCGATCAACGTGGAAGCAGTTTGTTGCTGCCCTATAAGACGCCACCAGGCGTGATGGTCACTGACTACTTTGACAGTTAACGGCTAAGGATCAAAGAAGAAGAATATTTCAGTATCATTGTCTGTTTCTCTGACTTTGTCTGTATTGTTGCAAATATTTCTGTATGATTCCACTTCTTGATAGGTTTGTTGCTTGGTGTAAACGTAGCGCCACCTGGACAATAAAATTAAATTTTGTTTGTTAATTTCTTTGTTGGTTTAAACGAGTTTAGCAATGATAGATGGGAACAATACACTTCCCTGTCTGCATTAAAAACACACACATACACAAACATACACGCAACCACACTTATACATATACACAAACCTACGCATACACACATACTTAACATTCCACGCACACATTAACACATAAGCACATACATTCTTATACACATTTAAAGATTTGGATTATTGTGTTCAGTTGTAATAACCAGTTTACAACTAAATCTCTGACAGAACCAGTAAGTTCATATTTCTGTCTTCATGTTAGTGAAGTTTAACTTAACATATTACAAAGCACGTATAAGATGGGATTATGGCTACTAGTACCGAATTCTTTTAAAAACTCTAGATTTAATTTTAGTTCAACTTATTAATCGTAATGACAGCAGATGGTACTTAATATCACACCAAAGAGCTAATTATAGACATATCTCTAGATGGGTCAGAGATGTCATTAGAGACTGGAATGAATCATTGACCCCTGAGACATGTAAACACGTAGCATAAATATATATGGGAGGTAATTGTTCTGCAAGGGAAACAACAACGATGGAAGCAATAATTATAGTTAAGTGTTATGCATGTTTTAAGGCCAAAAAAAAAAAAAAAAAAGCAACAACATTTTTTTTAAATATTCCAAGCCATACTAAGCAATATCAGAGTCTTATAACATTGTTCGTTTTCTTTTAGCTTTTATTTGTAGATGTCCTTGTGCTTTATTAGAACAAAAATTTACACCCTAGATTGCTTACATTGGCAGTCGGTATTTGTAAAAACGTGTATCTATTAACATCCAATCCTGATATAACCAACAACTCCATGTACATGGTAGATGGTTGAAAGGGGCGTGCTACAGAGGAAAGTAGCAAACACATTAATAATAAAAAAAAAAATTAACATCCAACGAGCCTTTGAACCAGATGTTCTGGAGTGCAGTGAAAGTTTTCAGCATCGCTTCTCGGCCTTTTGGCTAAGATCAAAGTGTATACTTTTAGGGATCATTTCTAAAGTATGCAGTGTCTTAGCCAGGGCCGGGATCACACACAATTAACACATTAAACTTAATAAAGTCATTAGACTTCACTTTGAACCCCAGAAGGGGCATTTAAAAAATAAAAAAGTTTTCAGTACGCTACAAAAGACGAATTTCAGATAAGTGTTTTCTCTTCTCTAACATATTTAAACTAAATATTATTAATCACCTCTAGTATTAGTTAATTGTTTTTAACGTTAGCTAACAATTGATAGGGGTATTGGTATAAATAAAAATATTAGTGAAATAGAATAAGCACATGTAGGCCAACCACGTGGGGTCTTCATTTGTAAAGTGCAGTAGCCATCTTCCTTTTCTTTGTGTAATTAATACAGGCATCTTTCAGCGCAGAGCCGTGCGTGAACAAAATTAAATTTAATTCAAATTTACTAGCTTAGTAGTAGGACTATTCAGCCCTTAATTATTGATAGCTAAACATAATTTAAAATTTATATTTAAAAAAAATAAATATATTAACTTGTCTGGTGTTAATTTAGCATTAGGCCTAGATAGAGCATACATGCTAATTGTAAGTCATCGGTGATAGGTATAAAATAGAGATAGAGGAATTAGTCAATATTAAAAAAAATAAAATAGAGTAAAGACAACTCGTATACAACAAAATATTTGCAGCACAATAAGTGCAAATAAGTCCAACATAATGCTAACCAGATTGCAGTCACGGGAGGGAAAAGCTTGGAGCAAAACAACAGAAAGACATACTAAGGAAGGAACATCAAAACGGACAGAATATGAGAGGAACAAAAGCCCTGGTCTAAAGGACACAGAAATTAAGGGCAGAATTGAAACCATCAAGGACAAAATAAAAGTGAACTCTGAAGTAAATAAAAACAGGGAATCAAACAAAAAAAGCAACGAGAAAGAAACAGAAATTCTGACATCAAAGCAAGGTGCTGCACACAATGGAACACCACCTGTGGTGAGATTACAGTGATACAACGTTAAAATTCTTCCATTTATAAAGATAACAGGTAAAATAACATGTAGGGATCAAAATATAGGTAAGATATGCTGATACATTCTCGCCAACGCCAGCGTTTTCTAGCGCCATTTAAAACCAACTAGTTATAACATGAAAACACAAAAACAGCATATTAGTTTAAACGGGGCAAGAACGGAGAGGAAAGAAAAGAAAAAAAAAAACAATGATGCGGTCTGCACACGTGCTTGAATCTAAAAGTCTAGCAGACGCAATTTGTAGTTTTTAAAAAACAAAAATTACGACACTAGTGACACAATGTAGGAATTGGATACGAAAACGACCTTAGCTCTTATCAGAAACAGACGTATCTTTGACGTTTTACGGTAATTAGTCGTTTTAGTTTGAATATAGCGGCAAACGCCGTGAACGAAGGTACAAAAACAAATTTCAAAACTAACATTGAAAAAAATATGTACTTTCTTAATAATAAGTTTAGGAGAATAAAAATTAGCTAGTTTGATAGCCCATCTTTTTCTGAGAAATAATATACTTTTAATTAAGAAGACGGACAGATAACACGGAAGATATTGACGAAAGACTGTATTGTTCAATACAGACGAGCAGACAGTTTTTTGTGCATACTTTCACTAAAGTTACATTTTGACGTCCTTGAGACTAAAAATGCAGAAAAACATTACATGTGGACAAGGGGTAGGATAGGAGGATAGTAGCTAAAAATAACTTAGCATAGAATCTTAGAAGTAGGGGAGAGACAAAATTTGTGTAGTTTTTTTCTTGTAGTTAGTCCAAAAACAAGTGTAATTTTGGGAAAAAAAACCAAGTTGGGACGGACAGACCGACAGAAAAATACTACACACTAGACTGAGACTGGACCGAAATTGAACATTGTAGTTTAAATATTTGAAAGGTAGAGGGGAAGTCCGCTGATTGGACGAAAGAGTTCATATTATAGAAAGAAAGACGCCGGCAAGTGCCATTTTTAAAAGACAACGTAACTGTGTTTTCAATTTTGAATTGTGGTAAGGAGAAAAATTCATTAACCCTTTTATTTAACATTTAATGAGTGGTTGATACTGCCATATAATGAAAAATGATTACGACAAGTGAGTACTTATTCTAGGTCCCCAGCGACAGTCCAGGGCCTAGAGGCAATGAACCAAATGAAAAAAACATAACCAAGAATGTAAAAGACAGCTCTTTATTTCAGGAAATCAGTGGGAACATATCACCCACCTTATTCTATAGAAAAAAAAGAGATAATGAAAATATTTCAGATGCAGTGCAGTTCATGGAGGAATGGGAAACTAGTGCTATTTGATACCGCCTGGGTGAGATGTGCTGGGTCGCTCAGAGAGATCTGACCCGGTCTTTGTAATGTCTTTTTTGCTTTGTTGTTTGTAAAAATGGTGAAGTAGGCAGTGTCTTGACACATGGCAAAAATTTTGGTTTCAGAGTTGTTGGTCTGGCACTGCACTAGTGCCAGATGCTTGTGAAGAGATCCAAGAGTGGATGACTTAGAAGCCTACCATATTACCTCAGCAACTGTGAGAAGTGGGCCACTTGAATTCTTTGCTACATCGTCACAGGCCAGTTAAGTTGAAAACCTGGCCTGCTGTTGATTCATCAAATTTTTCCACACTAAAATAAATAAACAATCCTTGTGTATAGACACTATACCTCAGTTCCATAATTAACGAGACAATGACTATTGTACACAGAGATCGGGCGTGATGACACCACCACGACCAGACATCCAGTGCTAGTTTTCCAAAAAAAAAAGACTGTAGTTATTGTTAATATTAACCAATGTAACCCATATATCTATGTACAAAGTGTTTCATTGTGATTAGTCAATATATATATATTTTTTATTGATAAATACATATTGCTTCATACGTCCTGACCAGAAGAAAATTTGGTTCAGGACTAAATAAATTCTAAAAAATTGTAATATTTAAATTCTAAAGCCAGTGTTCCTTGAGTTGATCATATAACTTAATATTTTTAGACTTAGTGTTTACATGTGTGTGTCTGTGTATTTAATTACCTACACATCACACTTCATTACCTACACATCACATTTCATTACCCTAGACATTAAACGTAGCTAACATACATAATAGCAGAATAAGTCTGTTTGAGGTCATAAGTGGTAGCAGAAAGGCATTCTGTAACTCACATAAACTGTTATCTTCAGGAGCCTTCACAGCTGACCTCATGCAGAACACTAGGTAACATAGCAACCACGCAATAACATCAAAAACCACTAGACCACCTTCGACAGGAAATAAAGCGGAACAACACATTAGGAAGGACAAAGAGGGAAATGCAGGCCAATGCACTCAGGAAACCAAAGAACACAACGAAAGTGCCGAGGACAGCCTAAAGGAAACAAAAACCCACAGAAGAAGAGTTAAAATCACTCAAGTAGGAGGGACAGAAGCCCTGAGAGCCCTACCCGATGACAAAATCATGGTTATCTTAGAAAAAAAATAGACAAAAAATCTATTAACAGATTACAAAAAACAAGCAATGGTGTAGTAATCTGCTTGAACAGCACAGAAAAAGCCAAGGTCCTAATAAATGAACTGAAAGAAAAATCTAAAGAAGTACAACTCCCACATAAAATAAATATACAAATGGAGCTGATCAAAGAGATTAGAAAAGTTGTAATAAAGGGCATCGATACAAACTTAACAGAAGAAGAGATCCACACAAAGATAGTGAAAGAAAACCCAGAAACTAAGATAGAAAAGGTAGAACGAATTAAAACTAAGCTGCAGAAGAATACATCAGTGGTAGTGTTGAGTGTGCAGGGTACAGAAATACCCAAAGAGATCTAAATCTGCAAGAGAACCAAGAAGACTGAAACATTCATACCACCAATCATCCAATGCACAAATTGTCAAGGCTTTAGTCACATGCAGCATGCTTGTAAAAGAGCAACAAGATGTAGTTTCTGTGCAGGACCACACAAACACATAGACTGCACAATGGCTAAAGAGGACAAAGACTACAAACAAGAGAATAAAAACAGAAGATGTACAAACTGCCAGGGTAACCACAGTGCCAGGTAACAGGGGTGCCCAGTCTTCCAAGAGACAAAATACATACTTAAAGAAGCTCTAGAAACAAACACACCAATCTGGAAAGTGAAAGAAAAACAGAAAGCAAACAGCCGCCTTCAAAACTTCCAAGAAAACAACATCAAGAAACAAATAAAACAAATAACCACTGAAGTACAAAACATAAAGGAGAAAATACAGAAAGAAGATGAAAGTAAAACACGCATAAGCAACAGCGAAGAAGAAAACAACACAGAAGAGACAGAACATAACATCACCCAAGCCAGGCAGGTATTAGAAGAAATTAAAATAGCACAACAGGCAATAGAAAGAGACCTCAAAACAATAACAGAAATAAAAGAGTCTAATGAAGAAATCCTAAGGAAAATAGAGATTGAATGAGCACTAGAGAACATGAGAGATGGTGGGAAAAACAAAACAAAAAGTACATAGAGAAACTAAAAAAAAACACAAAAAACGTAAAAACAAAAACATAACTATGATATAACCATATAAGATGGAGACTAGAGACCATAGAGTTATAAAAGTAGTTCAGTGGAACTGTAGGGGTGCCAGCAAGAACCTGATGTCTCTTAAGGGACAGTACAAGGAGGCAAAACCCATCTTTGCAATACAAGAAACCCTCCTGAAGCCCAAACAGAAACTGAACTACCAAGGGTATATAACACTTAGAAATGATAGACCGGAGGGAAGAGGAGGGGGCGTGGCCTTTTTAATACATGAAGACTACAAAATATTAAATTGGGAACAATTCAAAACAGAAAATATTGAAGGAATAAGTATAACATTAGACAGTGAGCCAGATAACTTAAAAATAATAAACATTTATAGCCACAAGGGTAATATAACCGATAGGGACATTGCCACTATTAACACACAAATAGACGAAAGAACATTATTGGTAGGTGACTTTAATGCACACCATGAGGCATGGGGTAACAACAGTAATGATCCAGCAGGAAAAAGACTGTTGGACTACATTGAAAGTGCTGAGCTAATCATACTAAATGATGGATGAGTGACAAGGGTTAACCCATGCAACAATGGAGGAGATACAGCAATAGACATAAGTATTATAACACCAAACCTAGCCTCTGCTAAATGAAAAGTACTGAATGACTCCAGCTCAGACCACTTACCCAAAGAAATAAACCTAAACGACAAATATAGAACTAGTCCAAGAAGCTCGAAACCTACATTCAACCTCAAAAAAGCAAACTGGGAGTCCTTCCAATTGGAGCTAAGTAAACTAAACATAGAACAAATTGAATCTAACAGTATAGATATATTTGCAGAAAAACTAACAAATGAGATTTTAAAAACAGCAATAAAATATATACCAAACAGGAATATGCCTGATCACTTAAAACCAACACAAAAAGGTAAAAATAGGAAAAGAAACAAAGATAAAAATCCAGTACCATGGTGGACAGACAGATGCTCAGAACAACTGAAATTGAGGGAGAGGGCCCTGACAATGTATAGAAAAGCCAAAACTGAAGAGAATTACACAAACTATAAAAAAATAAGAAATGAAACAAATAAAATAATATTCAGAGCTAAAGAAAAGAGTTGGAGAACATTTTGTCAAACATTAAACCATAGGTCACAAGTAACTACAGTTTGGAGAAAACTAAAAGCAATTAAAGGAGGGAACAACAAGAAATTTAAAATCCCAACAATTAAAATACCAGAGAGAGCTGAAACAGATAGAGAAAAAGCCGACATACTAGCTAAATACTTCTATCAGGATAGTTCAGTAGACAGTCTAGATAAGGCAGAAATAAATAGGCGGAAAACACTGCTAGAAAAATTAAAAGAAGAGAATATGGACACCACACAGGATGCTAATTATTTAAATGCAGATATTCAGTAGATGAAATAGAAAGAGCTTTAGCAGGAAAAACCAATACCACCTCTGAGAAAGACATTCTGAGCTATGAAATCCTCAAAAAGGTACCAAATACAACTCTAAGGGTGATTGCATCCCTCTACAACAAAATCTGGCACACGGAAAAAATACCATGTGCATGGAAGACAGCAGTAGTCATCCCCATACTAAAGCCAGATAAGGAAACATATGATGTCAGCTCATCCAGGCCAATATCGTTAACATCGCATCTAGGAAAAATTCTACAAACAATAGTCAACAGCAGACTAAAATTTCATCTAGAAAAGCATAATTTGTACAGTCCAACCCAGGCAGGCTTTAGAAGCCAACATAGTACAATAGAGCAACTGTTGAGGTTGGAACATTATGTTAAAACAGGCTTCAAAAGGAATGAAAAGACAGTAGCAATATTCCTTGATGTAGCAAGAGCATATGATGTGTGTTGGAGGCAGGGTGCACTACATAAAATCAGGAAATTAGATATAGTAGGCAGAACTTACAATTATTTAGAAAACTTCCTGCAGGATAGATACTTCACGGTACAAATAAACAATGATAGATCTGAGGTGTATGAACAACAGAATGGAATCCCCCAGGGATCAGTAATATCACCATCTATTTTTACGATTATGGTCAACGACCTAGGCAACGAGTTTAAAGACTTAAAAAACAACCTGTCTCAGTTTGCAGATGACGCTGCGATATGGAGAACGGGAATAAATCTCCCATTCCTCTATAAAACAGTACAAAAGCAAATGGATAAAGTATCTGCTTCAGTAGAGGGCGTGTAATTAAAAACAATATAATTGACATAAGCATTAATGAGCAAAAAGTATGCACAGCAAAATCAACTAGATTCCTTGGTATGGTACTAGACCAGCAACTAAACTGGAACAAACACATAGACCTATTAGTGCAAAGCAGTAGGGGACTTATTAACATGCTAAGTGTGGCGTGAGGTTTTATTTGGCTCTAGGATCAGTATAGTACTGAAAATTACAGAAATAGAATTTCTGCAGAAAATGGTGAAGTCCCAGTGTCTGAGAGGACTACTGGTATCACAAATTAGTTACGGCTGTGAATGATCTGATCTCGAAACAATAGTAGAGAGGAGACCGACATAAAGTGCCACCTCCGCTGTGTAACTAACTGTGATATTAATAAACAAGGAAACATATTTTACTTAACAAAGATAAAATTGACAAGTCGTTCAAATACAATTTCCTTATTATTTATTTAGTATATACACTATCTACTCTTGTGCTGAAGGGTGAATGTTGAAAAAAATGGAACGTAATGATTTTGTAAGTTTACATATGCTTTACAAATATTTATATTTATATAGACAACAAGTTTTCCAATTATAGGAACAAAAATTATATCAGCTGTGCTGTTATTCAATTATGGTACAAGTATCAGCTGTGCTGTTAATTAAGGATATAACATTTATCAGCTATGCTGTTATTTTTGTCTCTTGCTGTGCTAAGTCACTTTCTCATCACTGACAGTTTCTATGCTCACAATGCTGACAGAAATGGTACTAATGTGTACTCATCTCTCTTAAGTCTGTTCTTCTTTGTTTGGTTCACACAACAACGGCAGAGTATCTTTCCTTTAGCCCACCCAAGACTGAGGGGGACCAAAGATGTAGAGTCTGGTCAACCTCTATGCTCCTGCGGAGTTCCAGGCAGCGGGATTGACTCGAACATACGATCTCAGTTTTTATGACACGACTGAAACCTGTAACAAAGCAAAAATAGGGGCTAATTTCTGTCCTCAAGCCCACCTATTTCTAATGTGGATGAAATGAGCGTGTGCCTCAGTGTTTGCATGTAGGATGAATGACAACATGGCTCAGTATGATTTAGCAATAGCGAGACAAGACAGGTGTCTACTTGCAAAGCATTCTTTCTGATAAACGAATACATGGATACAGTCAATAATATAAATTCAATGCATCAATAATATAAATTCAATACATGAATACATTCAATACATGAATACATCCCATAATATAAATTCAAGACATCCAATAATATGTACATTTAGGTGATACAACCAATTTCTTCCCCCTATAATATACCAGGCCCTCTCTGACGAGTGCTATACAAGCTGGTAACATATATCCTAACAATAACGTTATGTTCTTATGATAGGAGTATATGAGACGAGGACTGTTTGGTGATATATCAGGTTGGAGTTATAGGAGACAATAGATTGAAGTTAGATGCGACAATAGATTGAGTCCTAACAAGGACTGTTTTGGTTATATGGCAGTTGGTCTTATCTGAGATAATAGACAAGTTATAGGAGACACTAGGTTGAGTCCTAACAAGGACTGTTTTGGTTATATGGCAGTTGGTCTTATCTGAGATAATAGACAAGTTATAGGAGACACTAGGTTGAGTCCTAACAAGGACTGTTTTGGTTATATGGCAGTTGGTCTTATCTGAGATAATAGACAAGTTATAGGAGACAATAGGTTGAGTCCTAACAAGGACTGTTTTGGTTATATTACAGTTGGAGTTAGATGAGACAAGAGATTGAAGTATAGGAGACAATAGGTTGAAGTATGAGTCCTATTAGCCTTCGTCTATTCAATCATAATAGGAAATACAATCATTATACTTAATTTCCCCAAGATACAATCAGTAACCTGATAGGTAGTATAAATGACACACAACAAATACCAACATTATAGACCTGCGGAAAGCCTATTTTCCTAAAGGTTATCGTAAACATATTTACCCTCTAAGATTCAAACAGCCAGTTTTTGACGCGACTTAGCGAAGTAGGATGCAGGTCGATGCCCTCAGGTAAGCTCTAAATCAAGGTGACAGCTTCTTCCTCTTCAGTCGGTCGGTATCTCTGGCGTCGTCTCGGTGATGTGTGATTATGCATAAAATCCGCCCGATTATATAGGTAGGTGAATTCTTAAGCAAGGCTTTCGGTTGGTTCCTGGCGGAGCAAGCTGATTGCTTGCGTGAACATGATGGCCGTTAATTTATTCTGTCTCAGAGAATGCTGAACGGTGCTCGTTGATTGGTTGAAGCAAATCTGTATCTCGACATAGTGATTAACAAAGTAGTGGGTTACACTCGTTTCACGACACTAAGATATGTGAAAGGAAGTGGTTGGGAGCCTGCAATAAGACAATGTTAACCTTCTATAAATCATTTATTAGGGGTAAACTTGACTATGCCAGTGTTGTCTATGCATCAGCCGCCCCGAGCAATAAGAAAAAACTAAACAGTCCAAAACCAGGCACTGTCAATAATAGCAGGTGCCTCAAAGGGAACATCAGCAGAGGCACTAGAATTAGCGCTAGGCATTATACCCCTGGAGCTAAGGAGAAAAGAACTGAGATTCAGCTACTGGGCAAGAGTGGCAAAAGATCCAACTCACCCAGTACACAAAACCTTTGATAGGGGTAACCAGTACATAGGCCACATTAAACCATAATAGATACCCGTCAGGGTGGAAAACAATGGATGAAGTGGATCAATACCCAGACCTGTTTAGTGCGATAAACAGTAGTGCTCAGTATAAAGCAAGGATCCCACCATGGGAATTAAAAGTGCCAGAAACTGACTCCAACTTATCAAAGATCATAAGCAAATCTAACGACATAATCTCAGCAAAATGTAAAGCACTAGAGTACATAGAACGGTATATAAATAATAGCCTAACTATATATACTGATGGGTCAAAAGATGAAGAAGGACAATTAGGAGCAGGAATAGCAATACCAAAATTAAAAATTTATAAAAGATATAAAGTAACAAGTAATACATCCATCTTTACAGCAGAATTAGTGGCAATCCTAAAAGCTTTAGAAATAGCTGCAGAAAACCCACCAAAAAAAGTAACCATTCTCACAGATTCCCTTTCATCCGTATTAGCTATCAGAAACAAAAATGAATGTAGCAGGCCAGATATTATAGAGGAAATACTACAGGTAAATACATATCTGCACACTATAGGATTCAGTGCAACACTAACATGGATACCATCTGTCACAGAGAGTTATGATCATTAAATTGTCTATATCTTCCTCTTCTTTTCTTCACCCGTGTCCTCTATTTTATATCACTCATTACCTTTTTTCCTGTATTTTTCGCATTCGTTCGTTTGCGAAAAATATTTTTTTCCCATTTTCATTTTGCCGGTTTCGGTTTCTCATTTAAAAACGCAGTAGATGACATAACGTGTCAGTCTCTACCCGAAACGGGAAGGCGTTAAAATGCATCCTATTGCATTAGATGTCAGTAGACGAAACTGTGACTTTCGCTTATCTCAGACATACGAGCAGACTTATGTCTGCACATTTAGCTGACATGCGCGTTTTCTTCGGCTGAGCGCTCAGGTGAGGTGTCAAACCCGACAGCTTCACGGCGCAGATTGAGACTTACCATCTAGCATTTGCACCTGCCACATCGGTCATCAGGCTGAGTTCTCGGCGAAGTGTGAAAACTGCCTCGGCATGGGAGTCAGGCTGTCTGAGACTCGCAACTGACACGCGCACTCTCGGTCAGTAGGTGGCAGTTACGGCATGCGTTTTTAGCTAACGTAGGTGTTAAAGACGGAAAGGGGAGATTGTTTCGTTTTGCGAAATAAACGTTCACCTCTTTGTCTGTTTGATATATATTAACCAGAGTTGAAACTAGATTTTCATTCTTGCTCCTAAATTCACAGTAGACAGGACGTTTCGTGCTAAGAGAATAAGCTGTATAGCGAAGTCTTAGTTTGTTCTTGGCAAAAAGTTTGCCTAACTTCTAGACTACCTATAAAATTAAGCATATAATTCTAAGTTTGTGCGATCGCCTGTAATTCTGTTTGGAGGTAATATATTATATTATATATCTAGTATTTTGTGAAGTGTTTAAAGTGATAATCGCTTATTTCATATTTCACTAGTTAGATTTTGTGCAGAGCGCTTAATTTATATAGTCTGTATTATTTTATAGTGACGAGTTACAGTGGAAAACAAATTATATTTCTAGCTTAAACTCAGTCGGCTATTAAGGAATTTAATTTTACTGCTAAATAATCAGACGAGAATAATTTTTCTAATCTAACTTATAAATGCTAGACGCCTCATGAGTGTTGACGGAATACGTAGATATTCCTAATTCATGATGATTGATTTTATATATAACTTATTTCACGGGAAAGTTTAAACGTCAAGTCAAGCTGTTGTTGCGTGCATATTTTGACGCACATATTACAAAAATACGATATGGCTATTTAATATGGAAAAAAAATATTTGCATTCATTTGTGTATGAAAATGCTTCCTCTGGTAAAGCTAGATAATTCATGATTGATTTACACTTTTGATTATATGAGTGATCTTTCTTGATATTGATTCGGCGCATGGATATTGTATTCATGTCCGTTCTTATTTGTTCGGGCCAGAAAATTGATTAATGTTGCTTGTTATGTTTATGGCCTGAATTCATGTGTACTACTTGTCTAGTGCAAGTAGATTCAGTCGTATATTGTATACCTTTGTATGATCAGGTCGGACTATATTCTTTCTGCCAGAATCTAGCGCAGGTTTTCGTAGTCCTACTGGGTTGTGAAGAGTTCCGATGATGTCGCCAAGATGGCTGAGTGCTTTTTTCAGGGCTGGCACTGTTTAAGGTTTAACAGTGATTCATAGATGTTTTTCCAGGAGAAGTTTATGTCTCTGCAAGAGTCTATTTGTCAGAGATCCTCCTCATATGTGTGATTCGGACTCCAGTTATGCCAGACCCTATTTTTGATGATCTCGAGTCGATTAGACCTAGATGGAACATTGTGCTTCGTATCGCTAGGGTCGTGTTTTGTATCGACGAAGATGACAGGCTTTCCTACAGCAGTTATGTTTACATGAATTAACTTGATTACTGTAGAGCTGTATGGAAAACTTTATGAAATTATTTATATGCACATTCTAAATTAACTTTGGCTTATGTCTACCTTCCTACGAGTGAGTGAGCGACAACTCAGGAAGGCGGCCATGTTATATTTCTGTCATCATATTTTTTTGATCACTGTCAAGAGAACAGATTATGTATCCTACTATCGGGCAGTGGTATCGAGATCTTGTTATGAGGTGAAAACCCACTATCGTGGTTTATGATTATTATACAAACATTGGACATATTTCAGCTTAAGAACTTAGCTATGAAATGAAGGTTCGGCCAATGACTTTTGTATGTTTACCGATCCTCATTGACGCGTTCAGTCAGTAGAGGATACGGCGATTAGTTACCAGAACAGTGAATGCTACCTTGAGTTGAATGATATTTCACTACTACATGAATGTATCATCCACGATTCAAATAACCAATTAATTTCTGTCAACATGTATCCATGACTGTATCCGTGCTGTCCAGTTTGCGTGCCTTCATTAAACTATTGAAATGTCAGAGGCAGTTCAAGTCGTCATTGCATTACATGAGAGTGTGTGAGAGTTATTATCAAGTGGTCTGTTACACCGAACTACTACACCATTCGCGTTACTTGACACTCCCACTCAATGTCTACATAACAGGTTCATTCGAAGATGCAGAGGTAACTGAAGAAGACTTCCTTCAGTAATGAACAGTGCATGACCCAAAACATAACATCCGCATCCAGACATTCAACAGTGGCCAATACACAATAATACGTTTATTCTACAGTAGTGACAAGACATAGAACATCCTTGACACTCTACAGTGGTGAACCAGATTCCTGGGGTTATGATAACCAGACCATCCCTGACGCCACATACGACACGCATGAACACCAGTGTACAAGTTACAACGGGGCAGTCGATGTCAGCTTGACCTGTATTACCGATCGGATGCTGTATCTAGGTCAGCGCTTGTTGACAGTTTTTTCGCTGTACAGACGGTATTACACAGGACATTTGTATCAAGTGTAGAAAATATCGGGAGCAGTACTGTTGACATTTCTCATCGTACAGAAGAGAGAAGTGATTGTTGATCCTGTACAGAAGAATCACAGTGTTGTTGAACATAAAGTGCATATTTCATCGTTGGATCTTCATATGCTCAAAAAAAAAAAAATTGAACATTGTAATAGTGTAGAAAACAAATCTATTATTTAATTGTTCATTAAAAGTGGCAGGTTATTGTTACAACACTATACCAGCATCACATTCTATCCACAATACATTCTATTTAATCACATTATGTATGCATTTATGCTATTAAGGTTTACATGTATTTATGTTTATATGTTATTTGTTGTGTGTTAAGTTAGTTTGTATTCTGCGGGCCTGGATGGGAGGTGACTAGAACAGGAAATACCAAGTGACATTGGTCTTGCTCTAGCGGTCTATAGGGAGCAAAATTCTTAATTGAAATTTGCATGCAACATTGTTTGCAAATATTTGTTAGTTGTGAAGACTGTATTCTTGTTGTTTTTGTAATATTTCTATGTTCTTTAGTTTTGTTTGATTTGTTTGTATAATTGTAGGTCTCATCTTTCCTTTCATTTCAGTTCTTTACACCCTTATGTTTATACACTGTGGCGTTATTTGTCTTGTTGATTTCATTGCGGTTATCATCACAGATTCTGTGATCATTTTTTTTTTTTGATTTTTTTCTATTTGATTTAATTTGATTCCCGCAATTGTTTTCATATTGTCTTTTCTTGTTTGTCCTTGTTAATGTCTTTGGTTGACAAATAATATATAAGGTATATTTGAATATATTTATATTATAGTACAGAGCAGTACTTAATTATTACCATTGGTGTACAAGGAATTATAAAGTAGTTGGGATAGAAAATATTATTTTCCACAGGTACTCAAGTGATCATTGATTACATTAAGGAAGTATACAAGACCTTTGTAAGGCTTGTCTCCCACAGTGTTTGGGATATACAGATATTGTTTTCCACAGGTACTCAAGTAACCATACAAGTTTTTCACTAAGACTAAGTCTATAGTATAGACTTGTCTCCCATTAAAGTGGGATAGAGTAATTTATTTACTTTTTCAGGTTTCTGATTTAATAAGACAAGATGTCTACATTAGATTACTTTATTGCACAAGGGAAATCCCTTGATAAGACTGGTAAAGAGTTAAAAGAATGGTCAACTGCTCAATTTGCTATTGCATTAAAATCAGAAGAGAAAAAACAAAAAGATGAGAATAAATGGAAAGCAGAAGTTGAACAAAAGAAGATAGATGCTGAGAATTTCAGATTGCAGATGCAAGTTGAGGAGAAAAAAGCTGCTGCTGAGGAGAGAAAAGCTGCTGCTGAGGAGAGAAAACTTCAAATAGAAGAAAAAAAATTAGAAGCTGCTGCTGAGGAGAGAAAAGCTGCTGCTGCTGCTGAAGAGAGAAAAGCTGCTGCTGCTGCTGAAGAGAAAAAAGCTGCTGCTGCTGCTGCTGAAGAGAGAAAAGCTCTGGCTGAAGAGAAAAGATTAGAAAGAGAAGCTGATGCTGCTGCTGAACAAAAGAAATTGCAGATGCAGGGGGAGGAAAGGAGATTTGCTGCAGAACAGAAAAAATTAGAAGCTGCTGCTGCTGCAGAACAGAAAAAATTAGAAGCTGCTGCTGCTGCAGAACAAAAAAAATTAGAAGCTGCTGCTGCTGCAGAACAGGAAAAATTAGAAGCTGAAGAGAGAAAAGCAATAAGAGAACATGAATTTGAGTTAGAGAAATTAAGATTGACAAGTATGAGTAATATTAATCAGGCATCTGGTGGTAATGGTAAACCCTTCAATTATAAGGTCAAGGTGCCAGCGTTCAACTCTGCCAGTGATGATATAACATTCTGGCTTGATAGATTTGAACGTGCTTGTCGAGCTCATAATGTTGACAAATCACAGTATGTGAATCAGTTGTCTGAAAATCTAAAAGGGGAGTCTCTGACTAAGTTATGTTTGGTTGAAGAGGCCGACAAGGATAATTATGATGCTATTAGGGCAGCTTTGATAAAGAGATATCAGCTGTCAGAAGAAGGTTATCGTCTTTTGTTTAAAACAATGAGACCTGAGGTAGGTTTAGAATTCTCAGATTTCATTTCAAAAGCACGACTTACACTCTCACGATGGATTGAATTATCCAAAATAGAGAAAACATTTGATGGTCTTACGGATTTATTGCTAAGAGACAAGGTCATGTCTTCGGTAAATAAACCATTCCTAGAGTTTTTACATGAGCGTAAACCTAGTACATTAAAGCAAATGGAAGAGTATTGTGACCAGTATGCCACGGCACACCCTGACATGATTCTTAGTAACACTAACATTAAAGAGGGTATGCCAGTTGCTTCAGCAACAGAATATAATCATAATTACTCACACAAATTCCAAGGAGCTCAAAATAAATTTGATAAAAAGGTTAATTGGAATAAGTATCAAAACCAAGGTAACCACTCAAATCAGGGTTCTTCTTCGAAGAACTGGAATCGGGCTGACAGTCCTCGATACGCGAGGGGTGCCCATAATTTTAGAAATTTCCAAAAAGGGAGTAACTATAGGAACTACCCAAGTTCTTCATGGAAACAACAAAACCAACATTACAGGGATACTCATTATAATGAGCATGATGATTATGATCATGAATATTGTGATTCAAACCCAAATAGGGGTTATAACAGAGGTAATAATAATTACAGAGGCAATTATAACCGAGGTAGATCACAACACAAAAGGCAGGGTAAATCTCATTACCAGGCTAACTCTGCACAACAAGAGTTCCATGAGTCCGGTAGTCAGAATAATGATAAAAAAGACTCTAATAATGTAGGATGTTCTGCTTTCGATTTTGACAGAGCATTTCAGTGTTCCCAATGCAAAACATTATTCGAGCCAACCACAGTTTCGACTTTAAGCTGTGGTCATCCTCTTCCTGCTCTTCCTGCCTCAGTCGCGCATGATGGAAGAGGTGCTCTTGTCTTGAATAGAGGTCTAGTAGAAGGTACTCCGGTCTCAATTCTTTTCGATTCCGGGTGCACAACCATTGGAGTGAGGCAGTCACTTATACATCCTTCTCGAGCCACTGGCAAAATAATCAAATGCATAACATTTGATGGCACATTGGAGAAGTACTCCACTGCCATTATCAACATTTCTACTCCCTTCTTTACAGGAGATGTGCACGCATGTTTTCTGCCGAATCCGATCGCTGATCTTATCGTCGGTCGCATTCATGGTGGGAAAGAATGCACTCCGCAACAAATTGCCGAGTGGGAAAGTGATAATATGCATACTGCAAATGCTGTAGTCACTAGAGCTCAAGCTCTAAACATGCCGCAATCTTCGACTTCTAGAGATAATGATGACCAGAACCAAGGTGATCTCTTGGAGATTTCGCATGTTTCCTTTATAAAACAGCAGGAAGATGATCCTACTCTAAAGAAATTCTTTACTCTAGCAAAAGAAGGTGATCCGAATAAGGACACGAATCGTAAATCTTGGATTACGATGAGGAATGGCGTACTTGTACGTATGGTACAAGACTCCGCTAAATCCATTCATTCTCAAATTCTTGTGCCCAAAAATATGAGAGTTAAAATCTTACAGCACACTCATGATTCTCAGTGTGCTGGACATATGGGTTTTTCCCGTACTAAATCTAGAGTTCTTGCATCTTTCATTTGGCCTGCTGTGAATAAGGACGTACGAATCTATTGTCGATCGTGTAAAGTATGTCAAGAGGTTAAATCCAGAGGTCCACGCCATGCTGCACCTATTCAGGCTACAGACATTCCCATTCGACCATTTCAAAAAATGGCGATAGACATCATTGGTCCATTTAAGATAAAGTCTGCTAGAGGACACCAATTTATTTTGACGTGTGTGGATATGTGCACACGTTGGCCAGAGGCTGTTCCTCTAAAGAGCATAACTACTGCTGATATTGCAGATGCACTTTGGTTAATATTTTCTCGTCTGGGATTTCCAGCAGAAATATTATCGGACCATGGTACCCAACTCGTATCGGATACCATGTCTCAAGTGATGTCAACTCTAAAGATAGAGAGATCTCTGAGTAGTATTTATCATCCTATGTCCAATGGGATGGTAGAACGTCTAAATAGAACTCTGAAAAACCTACTAGGTAAGATAACTGAGGATCATCCTCAGGATTGGGACAGGGTTTTACCCGCGGCTCTCTTTGCATATAGAGAGGTCGCCAACGAACATACAGGATTCTCTCCTTTTGAACTTGTCTTTGGCGCGAAACCGCGAGGTCCTATGTCCTTACTTCATGATCTCATAACTGCTGATAATATTGTCGATGACACAAAATCCTCTTATGAATATGTCATTGCACTTAGACATAAGATTATCGAAGCATGCAAATTGGCAACTGCTTCTTCTGAATTTGCGAAACAGAAGGCAAGGCAATTCGCCAATAAGACCAGACGCTTGCGACAACTCTGTCCAGGTGACAAAGTATTGGTCCTGCTGCCTTGTAGAGAAAACAGACTTCTTATTTCTTGGAAACGTCCGTACGATATAATATCAAAAGTTTCCGATGTTGACTATATCGTCGATATTGACGGGAAGCATAAGACCTTCCACATCAACATGCTCACGGAATTCAACGAACGTCCGGATTATTTACAACCTGTTTTCCAGGCAACGGACGATTTTCCAGTCCAACATGGACATTACTCATCACTGTCAGTAATACAGGATGAGGAAACGAGTTTCTCGGATGTAAATCTACCTTTTCCAATGATTCCGCTTCATTCTAATGAGTCATGGAAAGATGTTGCGATTTCTCCTGAATTATCTCCAGGAGAACAGAAACAAGTTTCTACTATGTTAGAACAATTTCAGGATGTCCTTACTGACATTCCTGGTCAAACTGATGTCATTCAACATGACATTATTCTTACTGACCATAATCCTATAAGAGTCAGACCGTATCCTATCCCGATACATTTTCAAGCACAGGTAGAGAAAGAGTTGGATGAGATGATAGAGTTAAAAATAATTGAACCATCCACATCAGCATATTCTTCACCGATGGTTATCGTGCGAAAAAAGACAATAACATACGTCTTTGCGTTGATTATCGCAAATTGAACCAAGTGACGAAATTTGATGCTGAACCTATGCCGTTACTTGAAGAGCTACTTACCAGACTATCGAATTCTCATTTCTTTACTAAACTCGATTTGTCTAAGGGATATTGGCAAGTTCCACTATCCGAACACGCCAAACCGTTTACTGCTTTTTCGACGCCTAGGGGTCTATTCCAATGGAATGTCATGCCTTTCGGCCTAATGAACGCCCCTGCAACATTCGTACGCATGATGCGTCGAATCCTATCTCATCGCTCAGATGTCATTGCATATCTTGATGACATCTGTCTTTTCAGTGATACTTGGGAAGATCACTATAACGGGTTAAACGAACTATTCTCTATCTTACGTGAGCATAACCTGACAGCGAAACCATCTAAAGCTTGTATTTATTTTAGCGAAATATCTTTCTTAGGTCACCGTGTTGGTCATGGGTTCCTAAAAACAGAGGACCATAATACAAGTAAGATACTTAACATTTCTATTCCTAAGACTAAAAAGCAAGTGCGAAGTCTCTTAAGTCTAATACAATTTTATGGACAATTCATTCAGAATCTGTCCTCCATTATGTCACCTCTTTCTTCCTTGCTAAAGAAAGGGTCTCCTAATGTAGTCCATTGGACTCAAGAATGTCAATCCTCTTTGGATAAGGTTAAAACTATGTTTTCTACTTCACCTATCCTAGTATTGCCTTCTAAGGATAAGACATTTATTCTTCGTAGTGACGCTTCATCCACAGGGATTGGAGCAGCACTAATGCAAGAGTACTCTGCATCCTGTGA
Organism: Oreohelix idahoensis; assembly: GCA_024509875.1. Lineage (NCBI taxonomy): Eukaryota > Metazoa > Mollusca > Gastropoda > Stylommatophora > Oreohelicidae > Oreohelix > Oreohelix idahoensis. The sequence goes on along the minus strand of JAMPIV010005419.1, from coordinate 199,469 downwards.
TGTATATTTCTCGAAAATTAAATGCCGCAGAGAAGAATTACTCGGTCCTAGACCGTGAATTATTGGCTATGGTTTGGTCAATCCTTAAACTTCAAAGATTTCTTCTTGGCGCGCATTTCATTGTGGAAACTGACCAGAAAGCTCTTACGGCTATTCAGAGTAAAAATCTGAAGAGCGCGAGATCAACGCGATACGCGATTGCTCTGCAGCCGTTTCATTTTTCGGTGCGAGCTATCCGTGGGTCAGAAAATGTGATGGCAGATATTTTGTCTAGATGCCCACATGATTCATAACTGTTAAATTATATGCCTAACTTTGCTACAGTTGTTCCTATGTTGAAATGTGTACACATATGGAATATATCATATATTGATTGTAACACTACTTAGCGGTTCATTGATGTTTATTCATAGGATGCTTGCTAACAGTCTCGCAAGGCGGAATTATTGACAGTGATTCCCAACCTGTAAAAGGAGAGAGATCCTCTACGCGAGGTACTGTTACTTTGAACGGTTAACAAACTTCTTGTTTATTTGACACGGGGCTTTCGTATGATTGCATTGTTGCCAGAAACCTGGTCAAACCCGGTCAAGAGACACGAGAAACCGTCCAATTTTGTGGAGTTTCTAAGAGTGATGCACCAACAGCGCTTCCCATCACACTGGTGGAGATCCACTCTGAGTTTGTCAGAGGCGTGATCAAAGCAGCTGTTATGGATGATCCCATCTACCCAGTCATACTCGGCGGGAGATACGTGTCTATTGGGAAACCGGAAGAGCCGATTGTGGCAGCAGTAACTACAAGAAGGCAAACCAAGAAGGAACGGGAGCCTGCGCCTAATTTGTTACCCATGGAACTTAAAGAAGCGCAATACAAGGACTCTACTTTGGCACCCTGCTTTAGGAAACTGCCCATGGCTAAGGAACCCAGACAGCATGGGGACATTTTTTCTAAGGATGGCGTACTTTATCGCAGAACGGGCAAGCCTGACCAAGGTTACAACCAGCTCCTAGTACCGAAACAGTACAGAAGCCAAATCCTAGAAATGGGGCACTCTCTTCCCTTCAGCGGACATATGGGACAGAACACCACAAATCAACGGATAACCACTCATTATTGGTGGCCAGGAGTAAATACTGATATAATCAGATATGTCAAATCCTGTGCCCAGTGCCAACGTGTGCCACCCAAGCAACGGGCACCCCCAGTCTCTTTGGGTGAAATGCCAATAGTGGGAACACCATTCGAACGGGTTGCTGTCGACATTGTTGGACCCCTAGAAAGGACCAAACGAAGGCACAGGTTTATCCTGACCTTAGTCGACACATGCACCACGTGGGCCGAAGCTATACCGCTAATATGCACAGATTCGAAGCAATTCGCAGAAGCCCTAGTGCAGATTTTTACACGGTTGGGATTCCCTCAACAAGTTTTGACGGACAATGGATCCCAATTCCGTAGCATGTTAATGGAGATCTTTAAGATCTTGAGGGCCAAACACATCCACACCAGCCCATACCATCCGGCCGGAAATTGGCTCGTGGAACGTTTCAACGGCAGCCTCACCACCATGTTACGCAAGCTGGCACAAGAAAAACCGGAGGATTGGGATCTTTTCATTCCTGCAGCCCTATTCGCTTACAGGGAAGTTCCCCAGGCCTCTACAGGATTTCCGCCAGCTACGCTTTTATTCGGCAGACCCATTAAGGGCCCGCTTGAAGCCTTACTTCAGTCTCTGACAGACGAGAAGGCGGATGAGACAGTTGTCTCAGCAAGTAAATATGTGTCGGATTTAAAGGAAAGGTTGAAACTAGGATGGGACCTAGCAACGACTAACTTTAAGCGAGTACGCACAAAGCACGCTAACCGATACAGGAAAGTCGCGAAAGAGAGAGAACTGGAAGCAGGAGAGAAAGTTTTGGTGTTACTCCCTACCGGGAACAACAAACTGAGGATCGGATGGCAAGGGCCGTTTACCGTCCTGAAAAAGATTTCTAAGGCTAACTACCAGATCTCTATTAAAGGAAAGGAGAAGGTTTTCCATTTAAATCTGTTAAAGAAATTCTTGGAAAAACCGGGGCCAACCTCCGAACATCTCCTGACGATCGACAAAACTGACGAAGATGACGATAGTGGCAAGGAAATTCCACTGCACACACACGAAGTCTTTCAAAAATGTCAAAAGCGGCGACGCTCTTTCAAGCGCGCACGGAAGACATTCCAGAGAAAGGAAACTTTGGGAGTAGACTTGAGTAAGAATTGGAGATAGACGGAGGGGGGAGATGAGAGGGAAGAGAACAGACACCCTGAAGCTACGGTTATAGGAAATTTATTTCCATAACGTAGACATGGAGTGCTTCCATATCTTAAAGGGGGGACGTTCTGTCGCATAGAGATTTATGATCAATAAATTTTCTATACTCTTTTCTTTTCTACCCGTGTCCTCTACTTTATTATCGCTCTTTTATCCTTTTCCTGTTTTTCGCATTCGTTCGTTTGCGATAAAATATATTTTCCCATTCTGACTTTACCGTTTCTTTTCTCATACTAGAAACGCATTTTATTACATAATGTGTCAGTCACTGCACTAGACGAATAACTGTGAATATACGTTCTGGTCAGACATAGAGAGCAGACATCTGTCTACAGTTTACCCTGTCACAGTGTTTCTTCGGCTAGTTTTTGGCCTGAGGTGTGGAAAGCGCCAGACATACATCGCTCAGAATAGCCGTATGTCGGAGAAGGCGTTAAGACGCGTATTGACAGGTTATGGCAGGCTTCTGAGTTAATGTGAAGTGTTAGGAGAGGGGGAGATACCGGCGCTATTTCAGATTTCGAAATAACGTGGGACCCTTTGTCTGTTTCATATAATATACCATAATAGTTCAGACTTCATCATTCTGACCTCCGAATTTGCAGTAGACGGATCGCTTCGTTCTAGATACTTATTTATAAGTGAAACTCTCAGTTTCGTTGTGATACCCGTAGTTCTGTTTGGAGGTAAATATTTAATATCTATGGTATTGAGTGATTAAGTGTTAAATCGCCTATTATATTCCACTAGTTTCTTTTGTGCAGAGTAAATAATTTATAAGTCTGTATTATTCTCTAGTGACGTGTTTCAGTGGAAAGCAGAATAAATTATAATTTCTAGCTTAAACTCATTTGGCTATTAATGAAATTTTATTAAATTGCCAGTAATCAGTCGAGAATATTTTAACTAACTTAAAACTGCACTGATTCATCATTGAGTATTGACGAGATACGTACGTATTTCTAATTCATGATGATTGATTTTATGAATATAACTTATATCACGGGAGATTTAAATGATAAGACAAGTTTCCACGCTTGCAGTTGTAATGTAAGTTATAACCGCGGAATAGTATGTATAGTATTTTATACGTTGTTTTCTCTTTATTCAGTGAAACTGGGGTGGCCCAACTTTGCCAGCGTTTTAGTACAACTAAGAGAAGAAACATTTTTTTTTTATCTTTAACCACGTGGGTATACACCTGTTAACACCTGTCTGGCAGTGCTTTTGCCTCCAGAAATAGACAGAGTAAAAATCTCACAAACGGTTCTAAAGACTAAATGCCTACACTGAGCCTATTGCGCCAGATTCTGTTTCTTCACAAACTCTCATGTACATGCAGCGCTGTGGCGAGAAAAATTACAAACATTAACATTCTGACATTCTAAATACTTGTGGTGTGATCAATAATTATCTATTGAGAGAGAATTCACCAACCGGTCGTCTTCCTAAATAAGGGAAACCTCGTGATTCTGACACTGTGTGCCCGCTTACATCTAATTCTTACCTGAACTGAGTAAAGTGACAATAACTAAATCTGAATAAAATATCACATGAAGAGGACGCTCCCCGGACCCAATGGATGAAACTAAGATCTGTAGAGCTGGGTATCCGCTTCGTTAAACGAAAGCAGATTTATGTTGAGAGTGTCATAAAGTGCGCCAGACGGCGAACACCATCCAGACATTAGGTAAGAAAGTGAGACAGGGATCCCTGCTGAAAGAACAGAGTGAAAGTAGACTGAGTGATTCTTTTTTATGATAAGATTTGTACACCCATTTTGCAATTTCATTCTTTTCTAATGGTTGCTAATGCAGGTTCTTCCTCTCTTAGGATAGAGTAGAGTATCAATTCTGTTCTTAACCTTAAAGGGAAATCTTAGACTAAAGTATATGTATCCGTGACTCTTTGGGGCTATCACTTTTCTTCTAACGGGACTGTGGGCTATACATCGAGGGAAAAGAGCATACCAACGGGTCTATCATTCTTGTAGCAATTCATTGACTTTATGACTATTTGTATATGTTTGATGTAATTTTATATGTTGTGATGGAAGTTTATTTTGATAATTAAACTTCACATTAAACTTAATCAGTGTGGCGGTCAGTTCGTTCCCAAATATCTATATTTTCATTGTCATAGGTTCACGTGTTGTGCGTCTATTGTCGTCACTTATGTGTGTGGGTAGGTGAGGACATATATATTAATATGTATTATATTAGATTTGTCTGACTAATCTAACTCTGTTGTAGATGATAGGCTGACTGAGAGAAGATTCTCAAGTGTCAGAAACAGAATCTACTATATTTCCTCCACCTCACTCGTGAAATCTATTTCTATTTTTTTCACCTCCCGCTGAGCTATCGATTATCTCTATGTCTATTCAGAAGGGACCAAACTAAGTCTTAATCACCTATGTAAATGTGAGGATTAAAGGATATAGTATATATGATGACAGAGAGAGGAAGGGCAGAATGTCAGACGGGCCTGCGTGCCCAATTCTTAACCCTTTGAAAATAAAGTTCGTTCGTTCGTTCACAAATCTACGACACTATTACTATATGTAATTCTTGTCTTTGTCACCTGTTTGTGGCTGACGAAGGGTAAAACCCGAAACGTCCCTTGTCTCATGTGAACTGTTATTTGTAAAACTAATTCAATACCGTTTTATTAGTTTATTAGCATTAAAATAAAGAATAGGTACAATTTAATAGAAAAAAATACAGAGTATAAATGAACAGTCGGAAACGCTAAAGGAATCAATACATCAAACATCCAAAAAAAAAAATCATACCGGACGTAAAGAGAACTGCAAAGAAGAAATGGGTAACAGATGACATTTTAAAACTGATGGGTGTAAGAAGGAAGAAGAAGTGTTTAAAAAGAGAACGCATGAACAAACCCTAACCCACCGCTGCACCCTAACTGTGCACGTCCCGGTTTCTCACACGTCTTATAGCAAATGTTCCTAACCTGGGGTACGCATACCTGGGGGTAAGAGAAGCGTGTCAATGGGACTGTGGGGAATACCTGGTAATTAATTGCATTATCCTGTTCAAATGAAGAACAACAAAAACAACAACCAAACAGCTACAGACTTTCATAAATGGGTGCTTGCGTAGAATAGAAGGATTAAAATGATATGACAAGGTTACCAACGTGGAACTGATGACAAGAACTAGACAAGTGCCAGTGGAACAAGAGATGAGAAGAAGACGATGGCGATGGATAGGACACACACTGAGGAAACATGTTGATAGCATTACAAGGCAGTCTTTGTTTTGGAACCGCAAGGGCAAAAGAGGCAGAAGTAAACCAAGAAGCACATGCAGAAGAGAGCTGGAAACAGAAGTGAAAATGATGAGGAAAACGTGGAAAGAACTTGAGTTGATGGCACGTGACAGGAGGACTTGGCATGTGATTGTTGAAGGCCTATGCTCTTTGGGAGCGAAGGGTAATTGATGAATCCTATTCAAATATTATATCCTCCAGGGAACAGTCGAAGGTAAACGGAGAAGAGGAAGGCAAAGAAAATCCTGGGCTGATAACATCATAGAATGGGCAGGTCACGGTTTTTCCACACTTGTACGCATTGCTGAGGATAGAGAGCAGTGGAGGACCCTGTCTGCTGATGCTTCCACCATGGCACCCCTACGACCCATGACGGGTTACGGGTTGAGATGATGATGATTCAAATATTGCGTAGCAGTGTTTCCGAAAAAAAGTTGTGGATTTGAAAGATAACATCAGTAAGGCGGGGACAAAATATGATATATAGGCAGCGCAGTGGTTGAATTACCAAGATCATTTAGCAAAGCATAGTTTCGTCTACAATCCTGAGCTGAGGTAACCATTACGGATCATAAATTCTAACGTAATCATATGCTACAATAGTGAGTGTGAAGGATAAGGAAGCCCCTGTTGTTCACTTAGTCGACCCTGATGAAAGAGAAACTAATGAAGAAAAGTAGGGGGTCAGCTCACTAAGATTTAATCAGCATCTTCTGGAAGGTGACAGTCATTGCTAAATAGTGTTTAATACTTTAATATGGGTGAATGTCCACTGCCATGTGTGCTCGAATGTACTATACTACTGGACAAAAGTTAAGGGCCACCAAGAAAAACTCCACTATGGACCAATTAAATGCAACCAGGTGTAAACAATTTATTACAAAATAAAGTTGATTCATGCGTGGAAAAGATCAGTCAAGTGTTTTTTAATAATGTGTGACTTACTAACAAAAAGAAATTCAACTCACTTTTTCACCTTTTGAACTAGTGGGGCGTGTTGCAAAAACCATGAGTTTTTGCAGCAACAATGGCAATTTTCACGTGCGGGTTAAAGTGACCCAGTATTTTGACATTTAAAAAAAATTAACCTAGTGCACACAGAAATGTATACACATTTCTCTGAGCTCAGTTTTAATTACATTTTCAGTTGTCTTTACAGTTTGCCAATCAATTAAAAATTGCCATTGTTGCTGCAAAAACTCGTGGTTTTTGCAACACGCCCCACTAGTTCAAAAGGTGAAAAAGTGAGTTGAATTTCTTTTTGTTAGTAAGTCACACATAATGAAAAAACACTTGACTGATCTTTTCCACGGATGAATCAACTTTATTTTGTAATAAATTGTTTACACCTGGTTGCATTTAATTGGTCCATAGTGGAGTTTTTCTTGATGGCCCTTAACTTTTGTCCAGTAGTATATTTTCCTGACAGCTGGCGAAATTAGATATCTGTCGGTGTTTAATAAGGACCAACCTTGCTTTCTTGCAGATCTGATTTTCTCAGTATTTAGGTAAGCGAATGTTATCCGGAGTGTCCGATTGACAGAGTGGCGAGAGTCTCTTGTGGTAACGGTGCCGAGTTGGAATCACGGTACCGACACACTCCAGTCTACCCAGCTGTAAATGGGTACCTGTCTTTGAGATAAGGAAGGAAAAGGCAGCGAGGAAGGGAACTGGTCACACCCCCACCTCTCGGTGCTGGACCTAGTATGGTGAAGTCTCTAACAATTCACTCCCTACGGCAGTATTTGCTATGGGACTACATTTACCTGTTTTAGTGTTATCCGAGATATGTTAATAAACAAGAGGAAAGTTTAAACAGAGCTATGTGTTTAACCAATGGTGCTGTTTATAGTTTTTTGTTGTTGCTTTTTGTGTAATGCAGAAACATGGAGGGGTCGTTGGGAATTTGCTCTGTGAGCCAAGGGGGTAGTGACCCTAAAATGTCTTGGAAACACAGTGCTAAACAATGTTCTGGTTTAGCTATCACTTAAATATTTTATGCCCATCACTTCAGCGAGGCAATAAATTACTCGTACATGCTGGTTTGTAGTTGTGATCTCCTGCATTTTAAAACAGAATCAATCTGTGACGCCCTTTCCACCTTGCTGAATTCGATGGTCGTAGTTTCAACGGGGGGACTAATTTCTATCGCGTGATTCTGTCACGTAGATGTGATTACATCGAAATCTTCGAACAGGTCTTATGAATTATAAATAATTTGAGTTGCTGTTGATTGTAATATTTCATTGAAATTATTGATGAGGTACAATCTGTTATTCGAAAGGCTGGTGATGGATAGGGTACACAAACGGAAACTGGCTGATCACACTACCAGGCAGTCCTTGTTCTGGAACCTCCGGGTTTAAAAAAAAATGACGGAGAAAAGAACTGGATACAGAGAGGTAAATGACGAGGATGCCATGGAAAGACCTGGTCCTGATAGCACGCGACAGGAAAACTGGTTATACGTTTGTTGAAAGCTTATCCTCCATGAGGCGCTGAAGAAGAAAGAAAGAAAGAAACGAAGAAATAGAATATCATAAGATGGCCAAACATCTTAATTTTCTGTGATTCTATCAATGTACTTGATGCAGGGTGTACTACCTACAATTTTTCTGATGGTATCATTTCTCATTCTGACCGTCCTGGTAACATTAACGGCTTTTCTTAAGCATCTCATAACTTAAGATGTGACTTTCCTTTCTTGTGCTTTTGTCAGGGATCATGTTTGACACTAATAGCGAGGAGTTGGTAAGAATATACATTTATCAGCTGTCGTTTAGTTCCCATGCTAATGTTCTGATGTTTGAATAGTGGTGGCAGTTGGAAAGTCACTGCACATGCTTTTTGTAATCTTGTCGCAATTGCTATATTATTATTTTACTTTACGTAGAATTTCTTGAAATTGATATGTAACATGCATATGAGAATAAATGAATATAGTATGAAAGATGAGCGAAAGGAAGGGCAGAACGTTAGACGGGCCTGTGTGCCCAATTCTCAACCCTTTGAAAATAAAGTTCGTTCGTTCGTTCTCTGTCAAGACTTTCGTATTCTGTAAAAATGCTTCCAAGCAGGGGGTGACTTGTTGGTAGGCACTGCGGAACTGCAGCAATCCAAGCTTTTTAAATCTAAATATACAGTCAACAGAGTTATTTAAAATTTTGTAAAGAACAATGCAACGCAATGAATATTTTTATATTTTCTATAATTAGTCTGGGTCGTCCTTAGGTACATATCCGGGTTACGTGGGAAGTCGTGCTAGACCTCTGTCGGCGAAGCACTATTTTTGTAGTGCGTATCTGGCAGAGTGGATAGTGGTGATTCGCTCCCGTGGTTAGGCGGTGGGTGCCGTTCGGAAGGTCCTGGTTTGATTCCCGGTAAGCATATCACTTCTGTTGTCTAGTCTTCCACTTCTTTATTTCTCACGGAGTGCCTGATAACATACCTTTGTGTGTTTGTTTATTTATTTATTTACATATTTTTATTAACAGGTCCCGCATATAGTACACGCATCTTATATTCCCAATAGGGACCCCAAGATGTAGCAATAGTGAATGCAGTCAGCGACCCATAGCTGTACTGCTTGCATCAGGACCAGCGAAACAGAGCTGGTCAAGACCGCACTCCACCTCCACGTGGTGGTCCTGGAAACAGTCTGCAGCAGTGCAGTCTGGCTGAGCGAGTGCGGATCGCAATGGGAAGGCAAACCCGGTCCCTAAAAAATGCCGTGCTGAAGTCGGATGTGTCGACCGAAAGGTGCAGATATCACAGCTTAGGCGTAAACAGACACAACGCAACCACCGTCCTTTTCAGGGCGAACGAGGAAGAAGAAGAATATTCCCAATAATCATTTCAATAATAATAAAAACACGAAATCGTTTTTAACTTTGAAGTTTTAACTGTAGGCGGAACTGTGCGCTAGACAGATCCACATTTTGCTCCCAGTGGTAGAGTCAATGCCGAGAGGTGGAATGCCAAATTGACAATGCCAATACGCATTTTTTTTTTTTAGAGGTGACAAAACGAGTCAAAGGCTGTATACAATACGCCAAGTGACTCGTTTTTTTTTTTTTCCTCGCTTGAGGTCGCATATTTTTTCCTCACATGAGGTCGCATTAGTACCCGCCCGAACCCGGCCCTGGTCAAGACCACATGTCCCAACACAAGAAGACCCAATGACAAACTGTGTCACTGTAGTGATCTTCTGTGTTCTCACACAAGAGACCTAATGACACATGATTTTTTTTTTTTTTTTCCTCGCATGAGGTCGCATTAGTACCTGCCCAAACCCGGCCCTGGTCAAGACCACATGTCCCAACACAAGAAGACCCAATGACAAACTGTGTCACTGTAGTGATCTTCTGTGTTCTCACACAAGAGACCTAATGACACATCAATGTCACTGTACCGGTCCCTGTGTCTAGACACATGATCCTAGCCAAAGGCCGGATATTAGGGCATTGGGTCTCCAAGTGACTCGTGATAATACTGTGATTTTTTTTTTTTTTTTTCCCTCGCTTGAGGTCGCATATTTTTTCCTCGCATGAGGTCGCATTGTCCCCGCCCCAAATCCGGCTCTGGTCAAGACCACATGTCCCAACACACGAAGACCCAATGACACCATGTGTCATTGTAGTGGTCTTCTATGTTCTTACACAAAAGACCTCATGACACATGAATGTCTTTTTTTTTTTTTTCCCTCGCTTGAGGTCGCATATTTTTTCCTCGCATGAGGTCGCATTATCCCCGCCCAAACTCGGCCCTGGTCAAGACCACATGTCCCAACACAAGAAGACCCAATGACAAACTGTGTCACTGTAGTGATCCTCTGTGTTCTCACACAAGGGACCTAATGACACATGAATGTCACTGTACCGGTCCCTGTGTCTAGACACATGATCCCAGCCAAAGGCCGGATATTAGGGCATTGGGTCTCCAAGTGACTCGTGATAATACTGTGACAGGGAGCGTGTGGGAGAATGGGTCTCGGATGCGAGACTAGGGGAAGTAAAAGTAAAGCGGGGATCTAAGTTATGAGGTAAGATCAGTTCCTAAAATTGGTTAAACTGTTTTGCATAAGCACGGTGTAAGTTATGGTAGTAAAGAAGAGACGGGGACTTCTAGTATTATTAAACAAAGGGAGACGACTTGTAATTATGTCCCGGGAGGGTTGTAAGTGAGTTGTTTTGACAATAGTGCGAACTAAGCTAGTTCGGCACGGGAGCTAGTGCGTGGAGTAGGTGACCTCTCCATGACAAATAATCGTAATTGTAATTCGAGGTGGGAAGGTTAGGGCAGGTGAGATTGAGACGCGCTAGGCGTAGGTAGAGAAAAGGGTTTTCTCCCAAGTGTTAAAGTTGTTCATGGCGAGGACCTTGGAAGGGTGCAAACGAGATAGCAAGCCTGCATCGAGTAGCTTTCTGTGATCACAGAATTATGAACTGCTATCTAGCTCCCCAAGTGCTCATAGTCCTATGCCATGTTGATAGTGAAAATGCTGATTGAGCGAAAACTAGATGTAGTTAATCAAGGTTTTTCTCAAACTGTGTGGGTTTTCAAGATTTTGGAGCAAGAGGGGTTTTCGCAAGGCAGACAGAGGTTCATGGTGAGCAAGTATGATTGCAGTTTTGGTTTCAAGGTAGACTTTTAGATAAAACAGAGACAGACGTAGTGATCATGTAGACTCTGGTAGAAAATCAACATCCCTCGCAGTTTTAGGTCAGTCTTCTAGCAAGATACACCAGAAGGTCACTAGGCGAAACGCTATAAAGATAAACTAACTTTCTTAGAAGATTACTCAGACGACACGACAGTGGAGAAACTAGACGAGAGCAAAAGCAATGACAGAAATGTGCGAGAATATATGATTTAAAGATGTCACTGATTGAGAAAATGTAACGAACTGGAAGCATATCAGGTTGAATGTAAAATCTATGAGATAAATCCGCAGAATAGTGAATGTAAATAAACATTGAAGTTCGTTTTACTGCTGTTGGAGTACAGTGTGTCAACAGAGTTTAGAAATCATCAACCATCTGTACGTCTTGTCTGGCAGTGCATTCATTACATTGTTTCATCAAAGTGTTTACGTTGTCTACTCACATGTACTATCCACTGGTTAGTGCAGTGATCTGAACCTCTATACGTACACATCAACAGGCACGGTCACAATACCACGTTTATTGAACCGGTCAGCGAGCGATATTCTTATCATGAAAAGCCGGCTCGCCACCTGTTGATACAAACAGCAAACGTGGGACCCAAGGATGCAGCAATAGAGAATGCAGTCAGCGACCCATAGCTTGACTGCTTGCATCAGGGTAAGCGAACCAGAGCTGACCAAGACCCTACTCGACCTCCACGTGGTGGTCCTGGAAACAGGCTGCATCACTGCAGTCTGGCTGAGCGAGTAGGGATCGCAGAGGGAAGGCAAACCCGGTCCCAAAAATGCCGTGCTGAAGTCGGATGTGTCGACCGAAAGGTGCAGATATCACAGCTCCGGCGTAAACAGACACAACGCAACCAACGTCCTTTTCAGGACGAACGAGGAAGAAGAAGAAGACAGCAAACGTGAAGAGTGATAGCGACTTTGACGTAACTCATTTCCGGGACCAGCGACAATCAGGCAATTAACATCTAGGTTGCGGTCTGTATGTCTGAGGAAACCATATTGTTGGTCTGAGCGATCGGCGATCCTTTTGTTTGGCAGTCTGGAGAACGCACGATCACAGAAGATAATGAGATAATCGTTTCACGGGCCCATCCCAGTGACAAGATTGTCCCAGATAATCTGTCTGGTGAGTGATAAAGTTGATATTTAGTTGGATATAATATATGTTGATAAAGTACACCAGAACACTCCTAGGCGGGAAGACAGGCGTCTATCATCATCAGTTGACAAGATCCCTATGGTGTTGCCTGCCCCACTGTAGTGTATGGAATGTCAACTTGACCTACGCAGTGTTGTGTAGACATGGATGGAGTGTATAATGTGCGAATGATGATAAGGGTTCGTGTTGTTGACAAATGTTCTCTTCTCACACTCATGTATGACCGGAAGTCATCGACACCAACGACTGTGTACCTTTTCTAAAGTTTAATTGGACGTACACACTCGACAGCACAGATAGTGACAAATCACAGGTTGCCATAATACATCATAGTACAGTGGACAAATGGTCTTGCAATGTTACATGGGCACTCATGTAGAATAATGGTATAATGGACTGTCAATAGCCAAGCACTCAGTATCGCCCATACATATATCATCTGACGTCACTGACTGAGCACGTCAGCTTGTAAACAATATTTCAGATGACTTCTAAACCTAATCTCGTTTAGCAACGATTCTTCAACATAATGTTCAGCACATATTTTTTCCATATAATAATATTGAACCGCTAACAATGGGTTCTCATGTGTAGCAGTGATCTCTGGACTGATCAAGCGATAATACGGGCATCCCTTTTCTCTTCTTGAAAGTCCTACATGTTTTGGTTCCAAGATGGCTCCACTCGTGAACTGTCACTCACGTTTGAATACAGATAATGAATCTGTTCTAAAGTTAGTCATTCATACAACATTTCGTTGCTCTGTAGATTTGGTCATGAACAATAGACTGCATTCTACAGAATATAGTGCTGCTAGGAATCGAAGTCGTTTTTCATCGAGTCAAATATATTCTCTTAAACATTCAAATCGTAATTATCGACAATGGTGGCTTCGATCGAGAGTTCATAAGAGTATCTTTGATTACCTTGGTAGAGGGAATATGAAACTGCCATTCCTTGGCAAGATGAATAAACACTGGGGTAAAGCATACACGATAGGTCTAGACGACTATCACTTTCCCCAAAACCACTGAGATCACTTTTTCAAGGCATCAAGCCGACATAGCAAAACACACACATTCCCTATCAGGACGAAGCCAAATCACCCCACTCAAGCCACACATCCGCCGAATAGCCTTTGACCTCTCTAGAGACAACAGAACATATAGTTCGACTTAGATATGTAAAGATATACAGATATAAGACAGACTTGTCCTACTCAGACAAACAATACACATAAATTCAGGCCATAGATATTCTGAAGCAAGAACAATCTATTATTACCCAAACAACGAATAAATCGCAGTAAAATGTATTTATCCGCGGAGTTCAAGGGAAGTAACTCAATAATGACTTTCCCTTAAGCACTAAAAAATTACCTATGTATAATATTGTAAGATATCAAAGACTGCACGTAACAGTCTTACCACCCCTCCCGGGAAAAAAAAAAAATGGAACATTTTTTTTTTTTTGAAATACATCTAGGAGCAACGTACAATAGGCTCACAACGCATGAATAATGCGCAGATGAAAATATCAGGAATACCTATAACGCCTAATATGAGGCTAAGTCGACTTATGGAGCGACTGGTGAGAATGTGTCTCATAAACTGAGAGAAATTATTTCTCTACAAGTATATTTTTCCAGGAAGGTGTCATCAAAGTATAATACAATTCTGGCAATTACACAATGCCTAAAAAATTCATATCATCACTACGTATTAGATATCTTAAATTTATGATTTATGAAGTAAAAATCATCAAAGCACAGCGGTGAATAAACATACATGAACCGCTATGTAGTGATACAATCATTATATTATTAAATTACAAATGTGTATCTATCATGATATAGAAAAGGAACTACTATAGAACTAGACATATCAAGAAGTCTAAGCCCTAATAGTTATGTGGAATCATGTGGGCATCTTGACAGAATGTCTGCCATCACATTATCTGATCCCCGAATAGCTCGCACAGAGAAATGAAAAGGTTGAAGAGCAATTGCATATCGAGTAGACCTCGAGCTCTTCAAATTCTTACTCTGTATAGCAGTAAGAGCTTTTTGGTCTGTTTCTACTATGAAATGTGCGCCTAGAAGGAATCTCTGTAGTTTGAGGATCGACCAAACCATAGCTAATAGCTCACGGTCTAAAACCGAATAATTCCTTTCTGCCGCATTAAGTTTTCTGGAAATATACATTACAGGATGCAGAGTTCCAGAGTACTCTTGCATTAGTGCCGCTCCAATCCCAGTGGATGAAGCGTCACTACGAAGAACGAATGTCTTATCTTTAGTGGGTAGCACTAAAATAGGTGGTGTTGAAAACAGTGTTTTAATCTTATCCAGAGAGCATTGGCATTCCTGAGACCAGTGGACCACATTAGGCGAACCTTTCTTTAGAAGTGTTGAGAGAGGTGCCATGATAGAGGATAGATTCTGAATGAATCTGCCATAAAATTGAATAAGACCTAACAGACTTCTCACCTGTTTTTTAGTCTTAGGGATTGAGATGTTAAGTATCTTACTAGTATTATGGTCCTCTGTCTTTAGGAAACCATGACCAACTCGGTGGCCTAGGAAAGAAATTTCGCTAAAACCAATATAGGCTTTAGAGGGTTTCGCTGTCAGGTTGTGCTCACGCAAAGTAGACAGCAATTCATCTAACCCTGAATAGTGATCTTCCCAAGTATCGCTGAAAAGACAGATGTCGTCTAGATATGCAATGACATCTGACCGATAAGATAGGATTCGGCGCATCATGCGTACGAACGTAGCTGGTGCGTTCATAAGACCGAAAGGCATAAAATTCCATTGGAACAAACCTCTAGGTGTTGAAAAAGCCGTGAGAGGTTTGGCGCGTTCAGATAAAGGAACTTGCCAATATCCCTTAGACAAATCAAGTTTAGTGAAAAAATGAGATTTGGAGAGTCGAGTAAGTAGCTCTTCCAGTAAAGGCATAGGTTCGGCATCGAACTTCGTTACTTGATTCAATTTTCGATAGTCAACGCAAAGACGTATGTTATTGTCTTTTTTACGCACAATAACCATCGGCGAAGAATACGCAGAGGTGGATGGTTCGATTATTTTCAAATCTATCATCACATCCAACTCTTTCTCGACCTGTGCTTGGAAATGTATAGGTATAGGATAAGGTCTAACCCTAATAGGAGTATGGTCAGTTAGCACAATGTCATGTTGAATGACATTAGTTTGTCCAGGGATGTCAGTGAGTACATCCTGAAATGTTTGCAACATAGTTGAAACTTGTCGCTGTTCTCCTAGAGACAAATCAGGAGAGACAGTAACGTTCTTCCATGATTCACTGGAATGAAGTGGGATCATTGGAAGAGGAAGATTTACATCTGAAAAACTTGTTTCCTCATCCTGTATCACGGACAGTGATGAGTAATGACCATGTGGTACTGGAGAATTGTCCGTTGCTTGGAAAATGGGTTGCAAATAATCCGGACGTTCATGGAATTCAGTAAGCATATTGATGTGGAAGGTTTTATGCTTCCCATCAATATCGACAATATAGTCGACATCGGAAATTTTCGATATTATATCGTACGGACCTTTCCAAGAAATAAGTAATCTGTTTTCCCTACAAGGTAGTAATACAAATGCTTTGTCACCAGGACAAAGTTGTCGTAAGCATCTCTTCTTATTGGCAAATTGCCTTGCCTTCTGTTTCGCAAATTCAGAAGAAGAAGTTGCTAATTTGCATGCTTCGATAATCTTTTGTCTCAACGCGATGACATATTCGTAGGATGACTTTGTGTCATCGTCAATATTGTCAGATGTTATGAGATCGTGAAGCAACGACATAGGGCCACGCGGACGCGCGCCAAAGACGAGTTCAAAGGGAGAAAATCCCGTATGTTCATTGGGTACCTCTCTGTAAGCGAAGAGGGCCGCAGGTAAAACTCTGTCCCAGTCTTGAGGATGATCCTCAGTTATCTTCCCCAGTAAGTTTTTAAGTGTTCTATTAAGGCGTTCGACCATACCATTAGACATTGGATGGTAGATACTACTTAAAGATCTATCTATCTGCAGGGTAGACATTACTTGAGACATGGTATCTGATATTAGTTGGGTGCCATGGTCTGACAATATCTCTCCGGGGAACCCCAGACGAGAAAATATAAGCCAAAGAGCATCTGCAATATCAGCAGTAGTAATGCTCTTCAGAGGAATAGCCTCTGGCCAACGTGTGCACATATCAACACACGTCAAGATAAACTGATGTCCTCTGGCAGACTTGATCTTAAATGGACCAATAATGTCTATGGCCATTTTTTGAAACGGCCGAATAGGAATGTCCGCCGCCTGAATGGGTGCAGCATGCCGTGGACCTTTGGATTTAACTTCCTGACATACTTTACAAGATTGACAATAAATCCGTATGTCCTTGTTTACCAATGGCCAAAAGAAAGCCGCAAGGACTCTTGACTTAGTACGGGAAAAACCCATGTGTCCAGCACACTGAGAGTCGTGAGCGTGCTGCAAAATTTTAACTCTCAAATTCTTGGGAACCAGGATTTGAGAATGACTTGACGTAATGGAGTCTTGAACCATACGTACAAGTACGCCATTCTTCTTTGTAATCCACGATTTACGACTTGTGTCCTTATTCGGATCACCTTTAGTTGCAAGAATGAAGAATTTCTTCAGAGTGGGATCATCTTCTTGCTGTTTTATAAACGAGTCACGAGAAATTACCAAGGGATTATCTTGGTTATGCACTTCATTATCTTCAGTAGATGAAGTTTGAGGCACATTAAGAGCCTGAGCTCTAGTGACTACAGCGTTAGCAATCTGCATGTTTTGCCTTTCCCAAGTGGAAATTTGTTGCGGAGTACATTCCTTGACTCCATGAATGCGACCGATGATGAGGTCAGCGATCGGATTCGGAAGAAGACATGCGTGTACATCTCCTGTAAAGAAAGGAGTAGCAATCCTAATGATAGCGGTAGAGTATTTCTCTACTGTGCCGCCAAATGTTACACATTTGACTACTTGTCCAGTGGCACGGGAAGGATCTACGAGTGACTGCCTAACACCAATTGTGGTGCATCCAGAATCAAATAGCACAGAGACTGGATTGTTATTCACTAAACCCTTATGTAAGACAAGAGACCCTCTTCCATCATGCGCGACTGATGCTGGAAGAGCAGGAAGAGGATGGCCACAGCTTAAAGTAGTCACTGTGGTTGGCTCAAATAACGTTTTGCATTGGGGGCACTGAGATGCTCTCCCAAAATCAAAAGCGGCACATGCCATATTACTAGCATCATTATTATCTTTACTCTGTTTATAGGCTTCATGGGACTCTTGTTGTGCAGAGTTTGCCTGAAAATGTGGTTTATGTCTTTTGTATTGAGATCTACCTCGGTTATTATCACCTCTGTAGTTATTGTTACCTCTATTGTAACCCCTATTTGGGTTTGAGTCATAGTACCCTTGGTTACCATTATCATATTCATTATAATGAGTATCTCTGTAATTATGATCTTGTTGACTCCAAGACGGATAACCCTGATAGTTTCTATAATTACTTCCTCTACGGAAATTCCTATAATTATGACCACCCCTGTGTCGAGAGCTATCAGGTCGTCTCCAGTTCTTTGAAGAAGAACCCTGAAATGATTGGTTACCTTGGTTTTGATAACTATTATGGTTACCTTTTTTTTCAAATCTGTTTTGAGGTCCCTGAAATCTGTGTGAATAATTGGGATTGTATGGTGTTGCTGAAGCAACTGGCATACTCTCCTTAATCTTAGTGTTGCCAAAAGTCACGTCGGGGTGTGCAGTGACATATTGGGAACAATATTCTTCCATTTCTTTTAGAGATTTAGGTTTACGCTCATGTATAAATTCAAGGAAAGGTTTGTTCACACATGACATAATCTTATCTCTGAGCAACAAATCCATAAGTCCTTCATACGTTTTTTCCGTTTTGGAAAGCTCAATCCAACGATCAACTGTGAGACGTGCCTTTGCAGTGAATTCTGAGAATTCTACCCCCGTCTCAGGTACCATCGTCTTAAATAAAAGGCGATAGCCTTCCTCACTTAGCTGATATTTTTTTATCAAAGCCGCCCTAATGACATCATAATTATCCTTATCTGCTTCTCCTACAAGGCATAATCTAGTCAAAGATTCACCTTTCAAGTTTTCTGATAATTGATTAGCGTATTGTGATTTATCCACATTATGTGTACGACAAGAACGTTCAAATCTATCCAGCCAGAATGTAATATCGTCACTGGACTGATTGAACGGTGGAACCTTAACCTTGTAAGTAGAAGGTTTACCATTACCACTAGATGCCTGATTAACATTACTCATACTTGTCAATCTCAATTTCTCCAACTCAAATTCATGTTCTCTTATTGCTTTTTTCTCTTCAGCATCTAATCTTTTTTGTTCAGCCTCCCTGTCTAATCTTTTTTGTTCAGCCGCAGCTTCTCTTTCCAATTTTTTTTGTTCAGCTTCACTGTCTAATCTTTTTTGTTCAGCCGCAGCTTCTCTTTCCAATTTTTTTTGTTCAGCTTCCCTGTCTAATCTTTTTTGTTCAGCTTCACTGTCTAATCTTTTTTGTTCAGCTTCACTGTCTAATCTTTTTTGTTCAGCCGCAGCTTCTCTTTCCAATTTTTTTTGTTCAGCTTCAAATCTCCTTTCCTCTACCTGCATCTGCAATTTCTTTTGTTCAGCAGCAGCCTCAGCTTCTTTTTCTAATCTTTTCTCTTCCGCCATAGCTTTTCTTTCTTCTGCAGCTAATCTTTTCTCTTCTGCAGCTAATGCTTTGTCATATTGAGCAACTGCCCATTGTTCTAATTGTTGACCAGTCTTATCAAGAGCTTTCCCTTGAGTAATGAAATAATCTAGAGTAGACATGATGCCTAACAATAATACTAATCACCTGAATCAATAATAATACCCCAAGTTCTCAATGACCTGATTAATCAGTATACTATCCCAATATCTGTGGGTCACAAGCCTTTAATAAGGTCTTGTATAATAGTAATAATAATCAGGTACTGGTCTATACCATAATCCAAGTGCAGTGCACAGGCAATTGTGTCTTATGAAATATACCCATATAAAACATATGTCAACCAACAGAATACATAAAGTACAAATAGGACTGACAATACAAGAACGTTTGCAGAAATCAAAATAAATCAAATAGGGAAATCAATGAAGATAATCACTGAATCTGCAAAGAATAACAACACAAATGACGTCACAATATATGAATATAAATTATGAATAGAACTGAAAGATAGAAAAGGTTAGACCAACAAATTACAAACAAATCAAAACAAAACTAAAGAACAAAGAAATATTACAAAAATAACAATAATTACAGACTTCACAGCTAACACAAAAGCAACAGTTGTCGCAGCAAATTTTCAATCAAGAAAATTGCACCTATAGAAAACGCCCACAACGGACCCTCTATGACGTGGGATACTCTGTTGTGAGGACGCCGCCCAACCTTAAACACAACCCGCTGACATAGAAACTAACATACTATACAAACAAATAACATGTAAACATAAATATATATAAATTATGTGTATGATAGTATGTGTTGCAAAATAGGCTCAGTCTTACAGTAATGGCAAAGTTATTTTTCATGAAAACAAACAAACTGCCACTTTATTCAATTAAACATTCTGGCCTTAAATATTAAAGTTCATATATGGCAAACAAGAAGATCCATCGATGAAACCAGGACTTCTTAGTTCACAAATACTGTCTTTCTGTTAACACTGACAAGAATTGATCCAACTGTTCTGTGAAACTCTATAATGTCTAATGTAAAAAATGTCAACAACGCTGACCTACATACTGCATTCACTTGACAGGTCACGTGACGAAGCGTTGACAAAGAGCAAACCAATACTGCAAGTGTGTCGTATCAGCCACAGGAAACGGTCTGGTATCGGTAATCTGTTGACTTCTGAATTTCTGCGAGGTCAAACCCAGAAAGCTGGTCCACCAGTTGATAAAGTTGATATTTAGTTGGATATAATATATGTTGATAAAGTACACCAGAACACTCCTAGGCGGGAAGACAGGCGTCTATCATCATCAGTTGACAAGATCCCTATGGTGTTGCCTGCCCCACTGTAGTGTATGGAATGTCAACTTGACCTACGCAGTGTTGTGTAGACATGGATGGAGTGTATAATGTGCGAATGATGATAAGGGTTCGTGTTGTTGACAAATGTTCTCTTCTCACACTCATGTATGACCGGAAGTCATCGACACCAACGACTGTGTACCTTTTCTAAAGTTTAATTGGACGTACACACTCGACAGCACAGATAGTGACAAATCACAGGTTGCCATAATACATCATAGTACAGTGGACAAATGGTCTTGCAATGTTACATGGGCACTCATGTAGAATAATGGTATAATGGACTGTCAATAGCCAAGCACTCAGTATCGCCCATACATATATCATCTGACGTCACTGACTGAGCACGTCAGCTTGTAAACAATATTTCAGATGACTTCTAAACCTAATCTCGTTTAGCAACGATTCTTCAACATAATGTTCAGCACATATTTTTCCATATAATAATATTGAACCGCTAACAATGGGTTCTCATGTGTAGCAGTGATCTCTGGACTGATCAAGCGATAATACGGGCATCCCTTTTCTCTTCTTGAAAGTCCTACATGTTTTGGTTCCAAGATGGCTCCACTCGTGAACTGTCACTCACGTTTGAATACAGATAATGAATCTGTTCTAAAGTTAGTCATTCATACAACATTTCGTTGCTCTGTAGATTTGGTCATGAACAATAGACTGCATTCTACAGAATATAGTGCTGCTAGGAATCGAAGTCGTTTTTCATCGAGTCAAATATATTCTCTTAAACATTCAAATCGTAATTATCGACAATGGTGGCTTCGATCGAGAGTTCATAAGAGTATCTTTGATTACCTTGGTAGAGGGAATATGAAACTGCCATTCCTTGGCAAGATGAATAAACACTGGGGTAAAGCATACACGATAGGTCTAGACGACTATCACTTTCCCCAAAACCACTGAGATCACTTTTTCAAGGCATCAAGCCGACATAGCAAAACACACACATTCCCTATCAGGACGAAGCCAAATCACCCCACTCAAGCCACACATCCGCCGAATAGCCTTTGACCTCTCTAGAGACAACAGAACATATAGTTCGACTTAGATATGTAAAGATATACAGATATAAGACAGACTTGTCCTACTCAGACAAACAATACACATAAATTCAGGCCATAGATATTCTGAAGCAAGAACAATCTATTATTACCCAAACAACGAATAAATCGCAGTAAAATGTATTAGTCAGTGAGACATCGGACTAAGAATTCCATACTTATGAGTGACAGATCGAAGTACTTGGGAAACTTAAAACCTTAAAAAGTAAGCCCGCATTTATAAATACAAACTCTGAAAAACGTAAGGGACCAGGACTTTAAATATTAGGACTGGATACCTAAGGAATTAGATCACCCGTCGTAAGAGAAACTTTCCCAGACCAAGTGTTTCGCAGATTCACCTGTCATAAAAGGGGTTCACAATTTTCAAACCAAGTGATTCGAGATGATTTAACCTAACTTGCTCGTGTCTGTTCTAAACTGTGCGAGGAGATTGTGTATAACCCAATTGTTGTGAACATTTCTTTTACAAATGTGAATTTGACATGTTTTTCTTGCTAAGTGGTTATATATATATATGAGGCTGGCAATCTCAACATACGAAACTAGTATAATCATAAATCACTACAGCAATCGCTGGTGATTTCTTCTGGCTAGTCGTGCGAAAAACCGACAGCAGAGGTGACCCCCGAATCCGAATGGAGCTGTGATGACTGATAATTACATCACATGTGCCTAAAGTATATCATATTTTATGAGATTTACGTACCTTTTTAATTGTAACCAGGCAACTCATTATTCGCGCCGTCCAGACACATTTTCCCAGTTTAATACTCAGAAGAATATTGGTGATTTTAAATCATCTTCCCTGAGCTACACTGTGTACTCGGGAATTTAATTCTTCTGAGAGATTAACATTGGTTGTGGACAGCGAGAATGCGCCATTTAATTGGCAGCCCACAAATGTACTTAGCAGAGACATTTGTTTTTCTATTTTGTCTAAAAAGTTCGTGTAACGAGGCTAGTCGTGAGTGAAACGCAGGGATCAACACCAACCGCCTAAATTGGACAGGTTGTGTAGAGAAGAGCCCTCCCCACCAAAGAACTGGCGAAAAAACGGCTGCAGGACCCCCTTATATCAGTTAAGCGCTTATAAAAAGGCACCATCAACCGGACATAATTTTCTGAACTATATCCTCATCCTAAATCTCAGTGAAGAGAAAATTTGATTCCAATATAAAATTCACCAGCATTTCGTTTATTTTAAACTGTTAATACTAATTGATTATTCAATTTGTTACCTGTTGTTTTAAAACTAAACAACGGTTGTTTATTCAGTAATTACATGTATGAAAACAAACGTATGAGCCATTATATATATATACACACACACAAGGGGCTTGGCATAAGTCTTGGTCCTGACCATGAAGGAGTCACAGGAGGAAGATGAAACTTGGCACATTTAATGTTCATCATATGTGCACTGACTGTGTGAAGTACGCCTTTGTTTCTTCAATGGGTTTTCCCGCTACGGTGCACGGCGCAATGTATCATATTGACCGGATCTGCTGCTCCAAAGATTTGACAAAACAATGGAAAAGAAAGAGGCCAGAGCTGTGATAAAATGTCTGATGTTTCAGGGAAAAACACCTACAGAAATACACAGGTAGATGGAACCAGCGTTTCGTGATTCTTGTCCTTCATATACTTCGTTAAAAACTGGTGTCAACAGTTTAAGTGCGGCCGCTGAAATGTTGCTGATCTGCCAAGATCTGGTAGACCAGCCTCAGAGTGCAACGATGAAAATGCAACAAGAGTGAAGAAAATCATTGACCAGGATCGAAAAATGACAATTGTGGAGATAGCTAGTAGAGTAAAACTGAATGAAAGAACAGTTTATAGAATTTTATACAACAGGAAAGTTGTGACCAGGAAACGAGGGATAACGCGCACTCAAAATCTTCCTTTGCTGCAAGACAACGCGCCCTCTCACAAAGAACGATTTGAATATTGAAATTCTTCCACACCCAGATTTGGCTCCATCAGACTTTTTTCTATTCCCAAATCTTAAAGAACAGCTAAAAGGAAATAATTTTGACAGCGATGAAGAAGTTATACTGCCATGTGATGACTGGTTTAGTTTGAAAAATAGGGTGTTTTACTCCCAAGGTCTTTTCAAGGTCAAGCAGAGATGGCAGAAGTGTGTCAATTCAGACGGTGGCTATATTGAAAAGGAATAAACACTATACAAAATTTCAGCTCTCTGTGACATGTCCTTCATGGTTAGGCTCAAGACTTATGTCAAGCCCCTTGTATATATATATATATATATATATATATATATATATATATATATATATATATATATATATATATATATATATACATATATATATATATATATATATATATATATATATATATATATATATATATATATATATTTACCTCTAAACAAATCTATAAGAGGAAATTATAAGAGGAAATTCGCTGAATTAACTCAGCTTGAACGGGCTAAAAACCATTGCCTAAATCCTTTACAAAAGGCGACGAACAGATATAAGTTAAAAAATGTTCAGTGCTAAGCAGCATTGTTCTTGACTTCTGAATTATCTTGTGAACTCCCTAGTAAGGTAGAAGCGTCATTACCCTACTATCTACATCTCTGCCAAGAGTGATCTTGTGCGAAGGTAGACACCTTTGACGACCCATTTAGATACTCTTGAGTTTTGGCCACTGTTGGACCACTACTGCAAAGCAGGGGAGGCAATCCGTGACATATATTAAAATTGACTAAACCAAGACTTTAATATCAATGTTTAGTTTGGTTTATAATTAGTACACTTATTTGATACACTACGCTGGCTTGGCGATGGAAGACGGACGCTGTGACAAGTCAAATCTTAGATCGTTAATTGTTTATGTGACCTCCTTCATTTTTCTCTCATGTGCCGTTCCTGTTGTTTTTTTTTCTCACCCGCTCCTTATCGTTGTTTCGCTTTCATCGTTCAAGGTTTTCTTATCACATCTTGTCACATCACTCACACGGTTTTTTGCGTAACTAGATTATAAACCTTAGATGGGGAAGCAAAGGTGGTCGGGTCACTGTTGCTCTATTTACATATATACGTGACAGTTCGTCCGGGCTTGAAGATATGAAACCCTTTCATGTCTCATTTATGAAAATAGAGCTGCTGTTATCCGTATCTTCCGAGGGATTGCTATCTTCAATTTCACCTCTTCCTCCATGCTCCAATTTCGACTCATAAAATCCGCTCCTACGTTTTCTTTTCCCGGTATGTATTGAACCTTAAAAGAATACACGCTTAGCAGCAAAGCCCAGCGCATGATCTTCGCGTTGAATTCCTTATTGGCTCCAAGAAACACCAGTGGAGCATGGTCCGTTTGCACTGTGAACGACACTCCATACAGATATTCATGGTATCTTCTGATCCCGTGCGCAAGTGCTAAACATTCCCTCTCCACGGTCGAATAATTCCTCTCTGCTGTGTTCAGTTTGCGACTGCCGTATGCAACTGGAAATAAGAGATTCGGATTATTTTCATCTGCTTGAAGCAGTGTTGACCCGATTCTCAGTCCCGAGGCATCGACGCGCAATAGGAAAGGTTTCTTAAGGTCAGGTAACCTTAGAATTGGGTATTTGGAAAGCTGTTCCTTGAGAGTGACGTAAGAGTGTTCGCACTCGGAATTCCAAATAACTTTTTTCAGGTTGCCCCTTCTTTGTGAGGTCAGTAAGAGATGCTGTTAGGCCATTGCAATTGTTAATGAATTTCTGGTAATATGCACACAGTTATAGAAATGAACGTGTGTCTCTCTTCGTTTTAGGTCTTTTTGCTGCACGTATTTTCTCTTTGTTTTTGGCAACTGGCAACATACAACCTTGAGAAATGGTATGCCCCAGGAAGTCAAGCTTTTCAAATTCGATTAAACATTTGCTCGGTCTGGCTGTCAGGCCTGTTTCCTGTAGTCTCTTGAGGAGCATAGCGACCGTAGCAATATGTTCGTCGTAGTTTTCCGTTGCAATCAATATGTCTTCCATGAAATTGTGGATATGCGGACTTTGCAATGGTTCTAAACGCTTTTTCATCATTCTCGTGAAGACTCCTGGTGCGTTGTGCAAACCGAAAGGCATAACGTTGAAAGTATAGTGTCGTTCACTGGTGCTAAAAGCTAGCAGGGGTTTAATTTCCTCCTTGACTGGTATTTGGTAATAACCTTTATTCAGGTCGATCTTGGAGAAGATTCTTGCCTTGCTAAGCTTGGTGAACAGTTCAGAAGCGTTTTGCAGGGGCTCCGGCTGGAATTCTGTTACTGTGTTAAGTAGACGGTAATCGATGCACAGCCGAACTTCCTTATTGGGCTTCTGTAACAGTACTACGCCCGAACTGTAAGTAGATGTCGCTAATAATTCCAGCTTGACGTAGCTTGTTTATTTCTCCGCGTAGCTTATCAGCTTTAGCATACGGATTCGGGTAAACTCTGGTTCGCACAGGGGTCTCACGTGTCAGCTTCATATCGAACCTTGCCGGATGCGTTCGACCAGGTATGTCCGTTAAAACTGCTGAGTACTGTTTCAGTAGCGCCCTCGTTTCTGTCTGTTGCGCGTTTGAAAGAGTATCGCCGAATTTAACATCGTTGAAAGATTCCGTTTGTTGCAGTGAATATTCCATGCAACTATCGTCATCTTCCTCATCTTCTGTTGCTATGGCAACCGCAAGGAGATGTTCGGGGGAAGGCACCGGTCTTTCCAAATATTTTTTAAACAGATTTATATGGTAGACTTTTTCCTTTCCTTTAATAGAGATCTTGTAGTTAGTTCTCGAGATCTTTTTAAGGACGGTAAAAGTTCCCCCATAAGCGCATACATGCATACACTAGATGTGAACCAACCAAGAATGAGAAGTCAGTGATCGACTATGCCATTGTTAGGAGAAGCTCATTCAAATATGTCCGGGATGCTAGAGTCTGGAGGGGGCCAGAGATTGGAAGTGATCACTACCTGCTAACAATCAAAAGAACAACTGAAAGAGTTGTTCAGCCTAGGAACTGCCCAACATCACGCAAGAAACCAAGTAAACGAGCGGGAGAAATGAGCATTAGGACCTACAAGCTGAAAGAGCCAGAAATTAAGACCATATATCAGGGGCTTATTGCTGCAGCGGTGAGCAACACAGAAGAACGACTTGATGACTTGGAAACCCACTGGAATAAATTCAAGGATATCATAAAGACAGCTGCAGCAGAAGCATGCGGTGAAGTCCGACTTGGGAACAAGAGAAAGAGGACACCTTGGTGGACAGAGGAAGTCAAAGAGAAAATAAGAGAGAAGAAAATGGCATGCAAACAATACTTAGGAGCTAAAAACACAACAGGACAGATGGAAAAATATAGAGAATATGTGACACTCAGAACAGAAGCAAAGAACAAAGTGCTAGCAGCAAAACAGAAGTCCTGGGAAGAATTTGGAGAAAAGCTAGAAAAAGATGCACAAGAAAACCAGAAATTGTTCTATAAGACCCTAAAGAACATGAGAAAGGAAAAACAATGCCCTCTCAAATTTATAAAGGACAAGCAAGGCAAATTGCTTACTGCCCCGAAGGAAGTAATGAAAAGATGGAAAGAATATTTCTCAGAACTCCTGGATGGTGAGCATGGTGAAGCATCAGAAATGATAACCACTAGCACAGAAGAAAAAACAAATGATGGTGAAGATGACATAAAGATGGAAGAACTGAAGGCAGCACTGGAGAAAATCAAGATGGGCAAAGCAGCAGGGCATGATGGTATAACACCAGAAATGGTTAAGTACATGGGAGCATCAGGCGACCTATTACTCTTAAGGGTTCTACAGGCAGCGTGGTACAACAAGACCATACCAAAGGATTGGGAGATTGCCATCATAACACCAATTTTCAAACAGGGTGACAATCGACAGTGTGGAAACCATAGAGGCATATCCCTTCTCAGTGTCCCTGGTAAAATTTACTATAGAATCCTAGAGCAGAGACTCCGACGCCTAGCTGAGCCACAACTGAATGAGGTCCAGTGCGGATTCCGAGCGAACCGAAGTACTCAAGACCTAATCTTCACACTCAGACAGCTGAGTGAAAAGGCCCTTGAGTATAAGAGTGAGATCCATCTTTGTTTCATAGATCTGGAAAAGGCGTTTGACAGGGTCCCCTGGAGCAAACTTTGGAATTGTTTGGCAAGGAAGAACATTCCAGCACCTCTGATTCATGCTATACAGAGCTTCTACAAGTCTTGCAGAAATTATGTGAGGACAGCAAATCATAAGTCAGAAGAGTTCAGGACCACCACTGGTGTAAGACAAGGTGATATCCTGTCACCTTACCTTTTCATACTTCTCATGGACGATGTCATTAAGGCATGTAAGGAGAGAACAAGAAAGTATTCAGTGGGGTACTGGAAGATGAGACAGGTCTGTATTTCGGAGCTGGCATTTGCTGATGATGTTGCCCTGATTGCTAAATCAGAGGCACATCTCCAATCCAACCTGCAAGTCTGGAAGGAAGAGCTGGAGAAGAGAGGGATGGTCATAAGCAGCTCTAAAACAAAATCCATGGTGATATCACGAGAAGAAAGAAGACATCAGATTAAGCTGGGAGAACAGGTCCTGATCCAGACCCCTGGACGACCCAGAGTCCGCTGGGAGGACAACATTAGACAATCTTTGAAGGACCGAGGACTAGAATGGAACCAGGCCAGGAGGAAGACAGCCGATAGGATAGTCTGGCGCTCTCTTTTCCAAACCTCTACACCTCACGGTAGAAGGGGAACGACTAAATAAGATCTTTTTAAGGACGGTAAACGGCCCTTGCCATCCGATACGTAGTTTGTTGTTTCCGGTTGGAAGTAGCAACAAAACTTTCTCTCCTGGCTGTAATTCTCTCTCTTTCGCTGCTCTATTATATCGTTTAGCGTGCTTCATGCATGCTCGCTTAAGGTTAGTTGTTGCTAGATCCCATCCTAGTTGTAACCTTTCCTTAAGTTCCGATACATATTTACTTGCTGAGACGACTGTCTCATCAGCCTTCTGGCCTGTCAGTGACCGGAGTAAGGCTTCAAGCGAGCCCTTAATAGGTCTGCTGAATAAGAGTGTAGCTGGTGGTAAACCTTTAGATGCCTGTGGGACTTCCCTGTAGGCGAATAATGCTGAAGGGATGAAAAGGTCCCAATCTTCTGGTTTCTCTTGTCCCAGCTTACGTAACATCATGGTGAGGCTGCCGTTGACACGATCTACTAACCCACTTTCGGCCGGATTATAGGGGCTGGTGTAGATGTGCTGTTCCTCAAGATCCTAAAGATCTCCTCCATTAACAGGCTACGGAATTGGGATCCGTTATCCGTCAAAACTTGTTGAGGGAATCCCAACCGTGTAAAAATCTGCACTAGGGCTTCTGCGACATGCTTGGAATCCGTGCATGTTAGTGGTATAGCTTCGGCTCACATAGTGCAGGTGTCGACTAAGGTCAGGATAAACCTGTTCCTTCTTTTAGTCCTTTCTAGGGGTCCTAAAATGCCGATAACAACCCGTTCAAATGGTGTCCCCACTATTTGCGTTTCTCGCATGGGAACTGGGGGTGTCCAATGCTTGGGTGCCACACGTTGGCACTTGGCGCAGGATTTCACATATCTGATAATATCAGTGTTCATTCCTGGCCACCAATAGTGAGTCGATATTCCCTGAACAGTGGCGTTTTGTCCCATATGTCCACTAAAGGGAAGAGAGTGCCCCATTTCTAGGATTTGGTCTCTGTACTGCGTCGGTACTAGGAGCTGATTATGCCCCTGTTCAGGGCCGTCCGTTCTACGATACAATACTCCATCCTTAGAAAAGATGTCTCCGTTGTGTCTGGGGTCTTTGCCATGGGCAGTTTTCTAAAGCAGGACTCCAAGGTATGGTCCTTTTGTTGCGCATCTTTTAGTTCCTTAGGTAACATGTTAGGCGCAGGCTCCCGTTCCTTCTTGGTTTGTCCTCTTGTTATTACTGCTGCCACAATCGGCTCTTTCGGTCTCCCAATAAACACATATCTACAACCAAGTATGACTGGGTAGATCGGATCATCCATTACAGCCGCTTTGATAATACCTCTGACGGAATCAGAGTGTATCTCCACCAGTGTGATGGGAAGCGTTATGGGTGCATCACCTTTGAAAACTCCACATAATTTGACGGTTTCTTCTGTCTCTTGACCAGATTTGACCAAATGCCTTGCGACAATACAATCAAAGGACAAACCTGTATCAAACAGACAATATGTTGAATGTCCCGTTCAAAATAACAGTTCCTCGCGTTGAAGGTCTCTCACCCTCAGGTTGAGAATCACTGACACTAATCCTCCGTTGCGAGTCTGTTTGCAATCCGATTTGTTCCGGTGTGCTTGCCCTGATCAGATGTCCCTTGTGCAGGGGGTTTCCCTTTGTCTTGCCCTTTCTGGCTGCGGTGCCAGGTAGGACGGTTGGGTTGATCAGGATTGTTGATGGGGTACCTGTTTTTATAGAATTTCGATTTTTCATGAGGAGGATTCTGGGGTACAGTTTCTCTTTGGTTTTGGTGATGGGAAGAATGGAAAGACTGCTCTAGATTATTTTTTCGAGAAGGCTCCTCTGTAGGTTTGCGTTTTGAGCCTGGAAGCTCGGCTAATGCATTTATGTAACGCTCAGACTTACTGAGAATGTCGTCCAGCTTCACGGCGCCTTGTTCAGCAAGAAATCTAAGGGTTTCATTTGACAAAGTATTTTTTATTTATTTGGTTACAACGAACTCCTCTAGCCCTTCAAAAGTGCAGGGAAGCGCTGAAAGCTCCAGGCACTTCGTCAAATATCCCTTTAGACGTGAAGAGAACTGGTGAAATGTCTCAGTTCCTTCCTTTCTGCTGTTACGGAACAGTTGCAAAAATTTGCGAGCCTTCATTTCGAAACGCTCAAGTAAAGCCTTCTTCAACATGTCGTAGTTGTCTTGAAGGCTGCTTCCCAGTTTAATATACGCATCATATGCATTATCTTTCAAAGCATAAGAAAGCTTCAAACACCATCGCGAACTTTCTAAACCATACAGGGTTGCCATTCTCTCAATTTTTTCTAGATAAGAGTCAATTTTCTCATTGGGGCTTGGGAAGGATTCTAGGCCAAAAGACATAGCTGCTAGTTGAGGAGATTGAGTAATGGACTGCTCAGTTATGAGTGACTGAGGTGAAGACGGCTCTCCATTACTGGAGTTAGACGTGGCACCGCGACTTTGGACCTCTAGAGTCTTAAGTGCCAGCTCGTGTTGACGTCGTTGCTCATTTTCTCTTTCCTCATGTTGTCTCTCCCTCTCTCGATCGTTTGCCATGCGAGCTTCCATTTCCACCTCAATTTTCTTCTGCTCCAATTGACGCTTTTCTCTTGCTTCCTCTATCTGCCTAGCTTCTTCTGTCTTTTCTTTCTCTCTAGCGTGTGCTACCTTTTCTCTGGCTTCTGCTTCCTTCTTCTCCGCGTCATATCTGTCGCTTCTTCTCCTTGTAATCCTGTTTCCCTTGCTTCCTCTCTTAGCATTGCTCTAAGTTTTGCACGCTCAGTCATGGCAAATTACTGACTGCAACTTACCCGAGAAAGAAGAAGAAAAAAAGATACATTTATCCTTAACCAATTACGAGAATATCAAAAAACATTTATGTTTATTTAACTGTGTTACCTCCTCCCGGTTATCAGTTATCTAATCTATCACTGTTATTAACTGGCAACAAGGCTCCTAATACAGACGACTTAAACCATAAAAATGGTAGATCAGGTTAACAACTGAAAAACTACTACTACGGTGGGAAAAAAAATTTTGTTTAAAAATTTAAGGAGAAAAAAAATTTCCTATATTTGTTTTTTAAATCCACCAACTAGTCCACACCTGAAGTCAATTAGAGTTAGGGGAGGCTATTAACTTGGCGATAGCCAGAATGCTCTCCGTTTGCTAAGCTCACACTCCGCTGCTCCCTAGAAAAAACCCGGTGGTTGCTAAACAATCACGCGTACTAGCGGTCTTGTAGTACAAAATTATTACACATCTCCCACAAGGATCACCCTCAAAATTTAACCGTATGTAACTCTAAGATGCTGTGGAAAGAAACACATTTCTAATTTGTGTGGTCAGAAACCCAATAACTGAACGTTAGTCTAGGGGATATTATTATTATTATTCCTTAACTCACGAGACAACCACACCACGCTCTATCTAGAGTTAGACTAAGATACAGTAACAGACGTTAGTCAATTTACTAGCCTCAGACTTAGATCAATCCTACGGACGAGCGACCATTATGTCGTGCATTTAGACAAGTATTTAGAGATAGATTTGGTCCCGTCTGAATAACACAGGCAAAGTGGGGTTCTCTGAGAAAGAAAGTGTTAGAATAGATTCCACGAATGAATAGATTAAGATGAAGATATGTCCCTGGAATGAGTGAATTCTCTAATCCAGCCTATCTATCCGACTATCTTTTGGTAATAGACAATCTATCAAACATCCCTATAAGTACAATTATAAGTTAACTACTCACACACACACAGTTATGTGACAACAGGACTCACAGAATGAAAACTATGGTCAATGGAGATTGGGGCTGACCAACACAATAAATTAAGTTTTTGTTTAGTTTATTATCACTTAAACTTCTCACAACATCAAACATTTAGAAATTATTATAAACATTGGTTACAGACATAGGAAAATAACCCAATAAGTGCCCTCCCCTCTTTTTGATAAAATATCCCAAAAGAAGTTAATAACCCAAAAGGTCAAAGATTAACACTAGGGTATAGAATAGACAGTAAAGCAAAGAACAAAGTTCCTAGTTAAGCTATCCCGTAAAATAACAGTACTTGCAAAGAAAATAAAGGATGGTACAGTTTCCGTAACTAGAACGTATTTCCTCTCACTCTGTCATTCGTGGCCACATCAATAACACCTTACCTAATACTTAGTTAACAACCTCTTGAACGTAAACATCAATGTACATGTATCATAATCCAGTGTTGTGCTTCTCCGAAGTGAGCCCCAGTTCCTCCACGAATAATTAATTTTCCTAATGGGGAACGCCAACTTTAATGGTGGGTTTTTGGATACGATAATGTCACATCAGATAGTTCATGTAGCAAAATATAAACCGCGATCTAGTGTTCACAGTAGACAGTAGACAGTATTTCCAATAGTTAAAGGAAACATCGTGTTGGTAAACTGTTAATAAAGATGATGAGGGTATATCCTATCGGTTTTTCTCTCTGGGTTTAAGTGTCGATTATGAAACAACGTATTCTCCTGGATAAATTCCCTTGAAAACACGACTGTCAGGTGTCGGGAAAAAATGTTATATATATATTTGGCCACAGGGGGCTGATAACATTGAATGCAAAAAATCTGGGTATTTTGTATGTCCAGTTATGATTAATCTTATTGTTTATATTTTTGGACTCTCTCTGGATGAAGCAAGAGGCCCGAACAGGTCAACCTCGAAGACCCGATAATAATAAAAATTGTTACTGGTGCTATTAGACCCCTGGCAGCTGGTTTGTGATCAGTACTAAATTAGGAAGAAAAAAAAACATTTAACCACAATATCAATATCCTATCCTATCACGCATAAGGGTAAGATCTCTTATCATCTCCGTCATCTAATTAAATTTAAAAGCACACGTGTTTTAGCCTATCTTATCACGCTTCGCTCAACTGGTACGGGTTGGGTTTTAGGTATGCGCCTTTCCCCTCCCGCCTGGTAAAACACTCAGCGCACAATATCAGTGTTAATTTAATTATGACTGACTATGAAGACCAAAGCTGCGGTATATAATGCCTGCGTCACCAGCACACTCCTATATGGCAGCGAGACCTGGACGACCTATGCTAAGCAAGAAAGAAGGCTCAATACCTTCCATTTGCGGTGTCTACGCCGCATCCTCGGCATCTCGTGGAAAGATAAAGTGACAAATGTCGAGGTGTTGTCACGTGCTGGCCTTCAAAGTATGTATACGCTTCTTAGACAGCGCAGACTTTGCTGGCTTGGCCATGTTCGCCGCATGGAAGATGGTCGCATCCCAAAAGATATCTTCTACGGACAGTTAGCAGATGGCAAGAGAACAGTTGGGCGACCACAGCTGAGGTTCAAAGATGTGTGCAAGAGAGATATGAGGGCACTGGACATGGATCCAGCAACATGGGAGGATGAAGCTGCCGATCGCACTAAGTGGCGATGCTATTTACGGCGCCACCTCAGATTGGGCGAAGAGAGGCTCACACAAGAAGCAAAGGTGAGGAGAAAACGTCGAAAGGAGCACCAGGAAAATAAGCAGCTGAGGGCTGTCACCTCAGGGGCGCATTCCCATAGTCAGTTATGACTGAAGGGGCTATTATTATTAATTATGACTACTTTACAAATATCGCTTGTCATTACTAGCTGTTTGTTTCGCCACATGATATCACACTAGTCACTTATATATTTACACATAAGGAATTAAAAGTGAATTTTATTCCGTCAATTGTCAGTCGCCTAGTGTATTTATTAGTCAATTAATCGAAATCCCTTAATCAAACGAGTTCGACTCTCGAAAGAGTAAAGGATGTTTTTCCTGTTCGCTCGCTCGCGATGCCAAAACGACATCACCAAATTCTGGCCATGCTAACAGACCTTCTCTTGATTCCGTCCCCTCTGCCGGTAGATCAAATAATTTAAGTCCCTGGATCACGGACATCAAATGTGGTCGGTAAATATTATTATCGCCTTTGCATTTTGCTACCGACGTCTTGATGATCTGTCCCCACTTCTAGACGATTGACATCTCAGCTCGCTTGGAACTCCTAGGTAAACACCCGGTTTAGCTTCCCCTCTTGTTAAGACTGTCCGGGTGCGAAAATTTGTAACATCGCTTCATTAGCGCATTTAAACAGAAAAAAAGGCGTGGCTTCAAAAGTGAAGTCTTCAGTCACTCGAATTGCGTTGGTTTTTTTGCGTAGCAAGATTATAAACCTTAGATGGGGAAGCAAAGGTGGTCGGGTCACTGTTGCACTATTTACATATATACGTGACAATATATAAATATATATACTCGTGTATATATACATATATATTATAGTATTTGCTATTATTATTATATATACTATATATAGTATTATATATATATATATATATATATAAAGTATAATAATATATAATTTATATATATCTAGTATATAAAGTAATATATATATAAGGCTGACAACCTCAACATATGAAAATAGTATAATCATAAACCACGACCGCACGCGCTAGTCGTGCGGGAAAACCAGACATCAGAGGTGACTCCCGACTCCGAATGGAGCAGTGATGACTGATGATTACATCGCATGTGCCTAAAGTGTATAATATTTTGTGAGATATATGCACTTTGTTAATTGTAACTCAGGTAACTCATTATTCGCGCCGTTCAGACACATTTTCCCATTTTAATACTCAGAAGAATATTGGCGATTTTTAATCATCTTCCCTGAGCTACACTGTGTACTTGGGAATTTATTTCTTATGAGAGATTAACATTAGTGGGTGGACAGCTAGAAGGCGACTGTTAATTGGCAGCCCACAAATGTACTTAGCAGAGGCATTTTTTTTTCTATTTTGTCTAAAATGTTCGTGGAACGAAGCTAGTTGTGAGTGAAAAGCTGGGAATCCACACCAACCGCCTAAATCAGTTGTGTGAAGAAGTGCTCTCATCACAAAGAACTGACGGAAAAAACGGCTGGAGGACCCCCTTATATCTGTTAAGTACTTATAAAAAGGCACCAGCAAACCGGACATAATTTTCTGAACTATATCCTCATCCTAAATCTCAGTGAAGAGAAAATGTGATTCCAATATAAAATTCACCAGCATTTCATTTATTTTAATCTGTTAATACTATTTGATTATTAAAT
This sequence comes from Oreohelix idahoensis, assembly GCA_024509875.1. Taxonomy (NCBI): domain Eukaryota; kingdom Metazoa; phylum Mollusca; class Gastropoda; order Stylommatophora; family Oreohelicidae; genus Oreohelix; species Oreohelix idahoensis. Next base: position 163,899 of record JAMPIV010005419.1, on the reverse strand, counting down.
ATGTTACCTGTTGTTTTAAAATTAAACAATAGCTGTTTATTAAGTTATTACGTGTATGAAAGCAAACGTATGAGCCATAATAGTTTATATATATATATATATATATATATATATATATATATATATATATATATATATATATATATATATATATATATATATATATATATATATATATATTATATTGTTAAAGATGTGTATTTGCTTTAACACCTTCTGCAGACAGGATGGCTGGTGTGGTGAAGTGGGATGTTATAAATATTTATAGGGGACTTAGTGTACTGACTGAGATCAGCTGTGAAGGTATCTATATCTAATAAGAGTAGTGTATTATAGATAACCTTACTTGCTGCCACATATAATATATATCTCAGTCAGAATTATTCTGGAATAGTGTGATGACTACGTTATGTGTCTAGGGTATGTGTATGATGAAGTGTAAGTCACAACAACAGACAGATAAACAATTTAATTTAATCCACTACTCTTGACAACACTGTGACACTCACATACATAAAAACACTCTACAAGGATATCTTAAAGGAGTCACTGATAACTTTTCAAATAACAATATGTATTCAGTGCTGTCATGAATCCTCACTGATAGCTAAATGGACCAAGGTGTATGCTGTCCGACTCTGGATTCAGCAAAGCTCTGACCAGGTGCTGCTCAATACCATCAAGACCACGGTCCCTGAAAACAAGAAGGATGTACCTTCTACTTCATAACTAATTTATACTCTCTTTTTACACTGAGCACAATACATCACAAACATTGAGTTCAGAGCGTTAGGCCAACTGTCAGCTTCATCTGAAATACTTTATGCCAGTATTAACCTCCTTAATGGTTACCACGCCTCTGCACTTCCAGCATTATTTCTTTCTAGTCAATCATCTAGGTGTCAGTGTACTGTTTGGCCATTCCATGCCGTTTTACTTTCCTCCGACACCTTCTGTTCAGGCTGGAGCATTATAGGCTTTACATCATGTTTGCTACTGAACTACACATATATACAGGCATAAATTAACAATTCACATTCAATTTTCATTAAAAGATACTGAATGTTTCAAGCTTACCACAATTCATAGAATAAACACAGATACGTTGACTAGCAATGAATTCTGGCACAAATTCCCATCTGCTTATGTTCCAGGCTTTTATTTAGCAAAAATATGAGCTGGCTTCAACGCACTGTTGCTTTATCAAGCTTATTTGAACTAGTGGTCTCGAACTAACGCTCCTAAGTGATTATATCAGCGAGTCTGGCCAATGGAGCCACGTTTCGACAAGTGTTTGAAAAAATTTTACCTTCCTACGTCTCCCCTAACAACCAAAGATAGAATTTATAGTCCGACCAATCGTGTTTAGTCTTATATTTGTTGCGCTCCAATCAATTTGGAGTTTACATGGTAGGCTATTTCCGTACGCAAGGTTTTTTCAAACACGTTATTAAAAAATTTTATGAGCAGAAATGATTTCATGCTGTCAGGCATCCCCACTATTTTATTTTGGTTATAACTTGTTAATTCCTAGACTATTTGCGTAACGTTTTACATATTCTTTGTCAGCAAGCCCTAAGGAACCCAAATATACAAATTTAAAAGAGCTAAGTGGCTGCGTTCAAAATATGCAATTTCTTCTACCTCCTGTTTCGAAGATGTGCTGTCTGGGTACTGTAATGTTTTCAAACGTAAACCCATCTATTGTCATCTTTTCTAATAAGAGTTTTTCAGGATTTAAAAACCTAACTCTGGGAAGGTTAGTGTTTTTATCACTGTCCGTCCGAAAAAGTTAGTGCATGTGGCCTTACACGCGTGATAGTAGTAATTGTGTATCGCGTTACGCTTGTTGGGGTGGCATTAATAGCGAGACGCGTGTTGCATGCGTTCCTGATTTTCAGCCCTCCCTCTCTCTTTCTATTTGAGTCCATCTGTTCGTTCGTTTTGGGTAACGTAGTATAATTAATGTTAGGATTAATTTAGGTCATTACGCATTGTGCCTCTCAATGTTTTTCTCAGAAATGCAATACCCGTTTTAATGTGTTGTGGAAACGCTTGTATTTATGCAGTGGCTTATATTTAACGTGGAAACGTTACAATTTGCAGACGAAGCATAAAACAAAGGGGATTTCGAGTACTGTCATTGTGACAGCACTGTTATTTTACCATTGCTCTTTTCTTTATTAGAATTTATTTGTTAGGCTTTATATTTACCTGATAATTTATATATGTGGATTAGAATATTTCACGACAGCTGGACATATGTGTATAAGTGGTATGGAGGACAATGTTAAGATACGCGAATGTCATGTAGTTTTAGATTAAGACTCCGTAGCCATCACACACTCTTCAGCAAACGTAAAAAAGTCAGGAACCGTTGAAACTTCTGGTAATGTTATACAGTTTATTGCGACAGACTCACGTAGACACAATTGCAAGACGGTTCACATCATAAACATGAAGCAGCAAATAAGTGAATAGGCTGCAGGACATAGCAGCACATATTTCATTTCATAATAGTATAGCAAAAGTATCCGTAAAAAAACTGCATCCATTGCAGTTCACAATAGCCCATGACTTTGAATCAATATGAGTACAATGCATTAACAAGTGAATAATAAGTCCCCTGGGAAAAAAAACAAAATTCTCTTCAACACTCTATCTATCTGCAAACAATCCATCACAGGAATATGAATATGGAATAATGGCCTGCACAATCCGTGGCCTCATAATATCTTCAATAAAGTACATTCTGCAATTATCAAATATTCCCTTTCACAAAAATCTCTGGTACACACTAGCGAAATGGATAACGTCCATTCCGAAGCTCTGCCAGAAACGTACTGTTACGAGATTACTGCATCTCAGAACAGCTCAATAAAAAATCACTATTTGCGCGGACTCACCGCGTGAGACTATCGCTCAGCCCAACCGTCTCTCCCCAAACTAACACTAAGAATATTCGGCAACTTGCTTTATCATATTTTAAAAAACAAACTAGCAACTAGATAGTTGAGCTATGTTCAAGAATTACTGAGCATACCGCCCCAACTACAAAATACTCTCATCACACAGAGCGTGTTTACTACCGTGTTTACAAAAATCCAACCTGTACATACAAGTCTTTAACCCTTTACTCCCCTCACTTAACATATGACTTAACTGACTACACCGACCCCCGGGGGAAAAAATGATATCATTTTTTTTTAAAGTACATCGAACAAAAAATATGAGGTCGATGAAATTCTAATATCTACCCACATGAATTACATTAAATTAAGTCATATCAATTAATCAACAACAAAGTAATGGAAGTAAGTGTCTATCTTCTGAGATTCACATGTAAGTTCAAATCTATTTAGGTAAAATACGACATCGTCAGAGGTAGGTTTAAATTGATGTAATCCGAGCTTAAAATAATGACTATTTGTCTTATGAGAAGTAGGTTGAGTGTCTGTAGAGTTTTGTGCATTAACACCATTCACCACCTTCATTCTCTCCAGCTCTATAGATAACACCTTTTGCTAATGGAGTCTAACGTTTTCTTCAGCTTGCAACTGAAGTTTCCTTTCTTCGATTTGCATTTGCTGTTGAAGTTTTTTTCTCTTCCATTTCCATTTGTTTTTGAAGTTTCTCCGCCTCTTATTTTTTCTCTTCCATTTCCATTTGCTTTTGCATTTGCTGTTGAAGTTTTCTTTCCTCAGCCTCTAATTTCTGTTTTTCAGCCTCCATTTTCTGTTTTTCAGTTTCCATCTGAAATTTTCTCTCTTCTGCCTGCATCTGCAATCTCCTATCTTCAGCCTCCATTTTCTGTTTTTCAATTTCCAGTTGAAGTTTTCTCTCTTCGAACTTCTGAGCTTTGTCATATTCGACACGTGCGAATTCTTTTACTTCCTCAGTAGCCATACCAAGGGATTTCCCTTGTTTAATAAAGTAGTCTAAAGTAGACATTTTGTCTAATTTTATCAGATAGGTAACTTATGTAAATATACCTGGAGAAGCTCACTTTATCCCAACTCAGTGGGTGTCAAGTCCTTGCTTAAGAACTTGTATAATTACTTTAAAACCTATTAACAATGTCATTAATTACTTACAAAATATGCATCATAATATTATCTGACCATGAGAGAAATAGACAACGTAAACAAGAGTGACGAAATGCAATGACACTGCGAAAAGCGTGACAAGACAAGCAACAGCACAGTGTATAAACGAACAATTTGTATAGAAATAAAAGACAGCCAGGAGAGAAAGACACCCACAAACAAATTAATCAAAAAACTAAGGAACAGAGAAAAATATAACGATAACAACACTGAGACGTTTTGTCACACCTAAACAATTACTGTCGTGAGGGACAAGTAGCGATCTGAACTTCGGCAAGGTTTTTAGCCTTGAACCGGAATTACCGCTTAATTGGGACTCACAAACTAAATCCTAAAGAATGCTTACGAAGGCCCTGGGTGAACTGGGATGTCCTCTTCGTAAGTCACCAACCCAACCAAACCCACCTAAACATAGAACATATAACATAGAACAAGTCAAGGAATAAATAGCCCAAGCTCTGAGGAAGGCTCAATTAAACATACAGTGGCACAGTTTACAATACAAACAACCACTTATCTTGCAAAGGAAAAAGCTCCTGGCCTCCATAACAACGAGAATGATGGGCAACAGATATCACAAAATCTGAAGAACAGTAATGGTGATGAGTACTGGAATTCCAACGTTGCAAGGTACAGGAACAGGTACTTTCCACATCTCAGGTTCTTGAAAATACTGTATGACGTGTACTTGAAAACCGGCATACCATAAGAAGGACTGGAAACACTGTAAATCTTGACTGGAACAACTTGCGCATCAAAAATCAGTACTGTGAACACTGTAAATCCTGCTGAACTGACATCACAGTAAACTTCTGTACTTAGCAACACTCCATAACACTGTTATGTTAGCGGTTTATAGGGCGATACTGTCCAACTACTTCTAGACTGTTTATACCCCGAATCACTGGCGACCACTTATGTTAAAGATGTGTATTTGCTTTAACACCTTCTGCAGACAGGATGACTGGACATATGTGTATAAGTGGTATGGAGGACAATGTTAAGATACGCGAATGTCATGTAGTTTTAGATTAAGACTCCGTAGCCATCACACACACTTCAGCAAACGTAAAAAAGTCAGGAACCGTTGAAACTCCTGGTAAAGTTATACAGTTTATTACGACAGACTCACGTAGACACAATTGCAAGATGGTTCACATCATAAACATGAAGCAGCAAATAAGTGAATAGGCTGCAGGACATAGCAGCACATATTTCATTTCATAATAGTACAGCAAAAGTATCCGTAAAAAAAACTGCATCCATTGCAGTTCACAATAGTCCATGACTTTGAATCAATATGAATACAATGCATTAACAAGCCAACGTGATCCGTGGCTTTGAATAATAAGTCCCCTGGGAAAAAAAAAAAAAAAAAAAAAAACCGTGTGTTACCGGGGCCCGAAAGGGGAGCAAAGAATAGTAACACTGTCCCCTGCCAAGCATGTCGTAGAAAGCGACTAAGGAGGGTTGGGCATGGGGCCGGTTACCCCATCCTGTAAAAAATTTAAACCACAAAAAATTTCAACAAATATGGACAAGTCAAATAAAGAAAATAAAACACAGCCATCCAAGACAGGGGAAGGTCCTCTCGTGGGGAGGCGTATGATGCAACACAGAGAAAGCCGAAAGGAGTCTGTGTTGCTGACTAACCTTCTTTCTTCTAGGAGAACTTCCAGATTTGGCACCTGGAATGTTCGGACATTAAACGAACAAGGGAAAGTGGCGCAAGTAGCAGCAGAAATGAGGGAATACAAAATCGAGGTTCTGGGAATGTGTGAAACAAAGTGGAAGGGGGTAGACAGGAAGAAACTCATCACAGGTGAATTGGTGCTGTCCTCAGGACATGAAGATGAAAGTTCACACCACAGTGAAGGGGTAGCTCTTATGGTATCTAAAGAAGCACAGAAAGCACTCATTGAATGGGAAGCTGTTGGACCCAGAATAATAACAGCTACTTTCAAAACAGCTAAAAAGAAAATTCATGTAAATGTCATCCAATGTTGGGTGACATGAATGCAAAGATAGGTACAGTCAACACCGGATTTGAAGAAGTCATGGGAAAACATGGGCTAGGAGTAATGAATGAAAATGGAGAACTATTCGCAAACTTCTGTGCTTCAAATCAACTGGCTATAGGAGGAAGCATGTTTCCACATAAGAGAATACACAAGGCAACATGGATATCACCAGACCATAGAACAGAAAATCAGATTGATCATATATGCATAAACAAGAAGTTTAGATCATCATTGCAGGATGTAAAGGTATATAGATGAGCAGATGTGGCATCAGATCACCATCTTCTGATAGCCAAAGTAAAAATGAAACTCAAGAGATATGCAACAATGCAAAATTATAGACAACAGTATAATGTAGGACAGCTAAGAAATCAAGAAACAAGAGACAAATTTGCGGTCACAGTATCCAACAAATTCCAAGTGCTCCAACAGCTGGAAGATGTAGAGAATACAGAAGACTATTGGCAGCAGGTCAAAACTGTATGGAAGGAGACATGTGAAGAAATACTGGGGAAAAGGGAAAGACAACAAAAAGCATGGATAACAACAGAAACCATCAATAAGATAAAAGATAGAAAAAACAAGAAAGCAGAGTTAAACACAAGCAAAACCAGAAGTTCCAAAGCCAAGGCTCAAGAAGTGTACACAGCAGCAAACAAAGAAGTAAAAAGAAGTATCAAAAGAGACAAGAGGAAGTATATTGAGGAGTTGGCAAGAGAGGCAGAAGATGCTGCAGCCAAAGGAAATATGAGAGAACTGTATAGCAGCACAAAGAAGCTAACAGGGAAATACAAGCAAAACAAGTTGCCTCATAAAAGACAAGAATGGGAAACTGCTCAGCAATATACAAGAGCAAATGAAGAGGTGGACAGAATATTTTGGGGACCTTCTCAATAGACCAGCTCCACAAAACCCGCCGGACATCCAGCCAGCAGAAGAAGAGCTACAAATTAACGGTGAAAGACCAACGAAGGAAGAAATAAAGAAAGCCATAAAGCTTCTAAGAGATGGAAAAGCGTCTGGACCTGATGGCATTCCAGCAGAGGCCATCAAAGCAGATATCGACACGGCTACAGAGATGTTATATAAATTACTTGGTAAAGTCTGGGAAAAGGAAGAGATACCAGCAGAATGGAAGGAAGGATATCTATTTAAGTTGCCTAAGAAGGGAAATTTACAAGAGTGCACAAATTATAGAGAATAATGTTACTATCAGTGCCAGGAAAAGTAATAAACATGATTATCCTTGAGAGATTAAAAGAGTCCATAGACAAGAAACTGAGAGATGAACAAGCAGGTTTTCGACAAAACAGATCATGTACAGACCAGATAGCCACTTTGAGAATAATAGTTGAACAAAGTCTGGAATGGAATTCACCACTATACATCGGATTTGTGGACTACGAAAAGGCATTTGACAGTGTAGACAGAGAATCACTTTGGAAACTGTTGAGGCATTATGGAGTTCCCCTGAAGATCATTAATTTAATAAATAAAACATATGAAGACATGACATGCAGAGTTCTTCATGAAGGACAGCTTACAGAACCGTTTGGGGTAAGAACAGGAGTGCGACAGGGATGCCTCTTGTCTCCATTTCTTTTCTTGCTGGCAATAGATTGGGTTATGAGATCATCGGCAACACACAACAGAAATGGAATCCAGTGGACTCTGACTAAGCAGTTGGATGATCTGGATTTTGCTGATGACTTGGCTCTTCTGTCCCATAGCCGTAATCAGATGCAGGACAAATTGAAAACACTCGATGAGAGGTCACAGCAATTGGGTCTGAAAATACACAGGGAAAAGACAAAAATAATGCGAATAAATGCAGGTAATGATAACAGGGTTGAACTTGAAGAAACACCAATACAAGATGTAGAATCATACACATATCTTGGCAGTAATATAGACAAAGTTGGAGGGACTGACAGCGATATCAAAATAAGAATACAAAAGGCAAGAGGAGCTTTCATTGCATTGGGAAATATATGGAGATCAAGAGAAATAGGATCCAACACGAAAATAAGAATCTTCAACTCAAATGTGAAGTCAGTCCTATTGTATGGCTCAGAGACATGGAGAACAACAAAGACAACAACCAAAAAGCTACAGACTTTCATAAATGGGTGCTTGCGTAGAATAGAGGGATTAAAATGGTATGACAAGGTTACCAAAGTGGAACTGATGACAAGAACTAGACAAGTGCCAGTGGAACAAGAAATGAGAAGAAGACGATGGCGATGGATAGGACACACACTGAGGAAACCTGTTGATAGTATTACAAGGCAGTCCTTGTTCTGGAACCCCCAGGGCAAGAGAGGCAGAGGAAGATCAAGAAGTACATGGAGAAGAGAGTTGGAAACAGAGGTGAAAATGATGAGGAGAACATGGAAAGAACTTGAGATGATGGCACGTGACAGGAGGACTTGGCATGTGTTTGTTGAAGGCCTATGCTCCTTTGGGAGTGGAGGGTTATGAATGAATGAATGGGAAAAAAACAACATTCTCTTCAACACTCTATCTATCTGCAAACAATCCATCACAGGAATATGAATATGGAATAATGGCCTGTACAATCCGTGGCCTCATAATATCTTCAATAAAGTACATTCTGCAATTATCAAATATTCCCTTTCACAAAAATCTCTGGTACACACTAGCGAAATGGATAACGTCCATTCCGAAGCTCTGCCAGAAACGTACTGTCACGAGATTACTGCATCTCAGAACAGCTCAATAAAAAAATCACACATGCGTGGACTCACTGCGTGAGACTATCGCTCAGCCCAACCGTCTCTCCCCAAACTAACACTAAGAATATTCGGCAACTTGCTTTATCATATTTTAAAAAACAAACTAGCAACTAGACAGTTGAGCTATGTTCAAGAATTACTGAGCATACCGCCCCCAACTACAAAATACTCTCATCACACAGAGCGTGTTTACTACCGTGTTTACAAAAATCCAACCTGTACATACAAGTCTTTAACCCTTTACTCCCCTCAATTAACATATGACTTTATATATATATATATATATATATATATATATATATATATATATATATATATATATATATATATATATATATATATATATATATATATGAACATAGATAGACATATATTTACCTCTAAACAGAGCTATACCTTTATGCGAGGAAATTCGCAGAATTAACTCAGCTGGGGGGCTAAAACGGGCTAAACCATTGCGTAAATCCTTCACAAAAGGAAACGGACAAATATAAGTTAACCATTGCTCAGCCCTATGCCACATTGTTCTTGACTTCTGGATTATCTTGTGGATACTCCCTTAGGATAGAAGCTTCATTACACTTCTATCTACATCTCTGCCAAGAGTAATCTTGTGCGAAGGTAGACACATTTGACGACCCAGTTTAGATACTCTTGAGTTTTGGCCACTGTTGGACCACTACTGTAAAGCAGGTGAGGCAATCCGTGACAGCTGCAGAGCAAGGGAGACAACGCTGTGACAATCGCATTCCTAAAGATATCTTCTACAGACAACAGCTGGCAGATGGTAAATGATTAGCCGGGCGGCTGCAGCTGAGACTAAATAATATGTGCAAGGGAGACGTGAAGGCACTATACATAAATCCAGCAACCTGGGAGGATAAAGCTATCGATCGCCACAAGTGGCGGTGTTCCCTACAACGCCATCTCAGGTTGGGCGAAAAGAAGCTCTCATAACAAGTAATGAGAAAAAAGAAGACCCCGCAAGGAACACCAGGTCAAAAAGCAGCCCAGGCCTATCACCTCAGGGGCGCATTGCGATAGTCAGTCATGGTTAAAGAGGCTACTATAGCACGTTTCACTAGCTTTGCCCAACTTCAAATGTAATTATCTGATTAACCGTCGAACGTATTAATGCCATTTTTTGCATACGATGTTATATTGGGATAGACCCAACAAATATATACTTTATATCTGTGCTAAAGAAATTAAACTTCATCCGAATCATAATCCGATGTTTCTGAGAAATTGATAATCAATCTCCGCCGAATGAAAGACAAACCATCATTCTTCCAATATTCCCCTTCCTCTTGTAACACATGGTTCTCACATTTCTTCCAATAATCCGTGGCTATATTGGAGATGGCGGCTTTTGTAAGTATTTCAACATCTTGTATTTGAACGTGTCTTTTTTGTTGCAATTCCAAATTTAATTTCAGGCTTTCATGGATTGCCTTGTCTATGTGAAATATCTTTGTATGCTGTGTCTTTTTTACAATTCAAGTAATTCAGGCTTCAGGACATTTCGTTTTTGGTCAGCCAATTCTTTATTACATCTTTAGTACTTGATGAATTAGGAACTTTATCTTCTGGTGCCACAACGTTGTGATATGAAGCATTGTCCATTTTCAAACACGACGGTCTATCCAAGGAAGGAAGTACATGATTCACAATCCAATCTTGAAATATCTTGCCATTCATCTCTGTATGATAATCCCTATTATCTGTGGATTTTGAAACAAATGTGAGTTAAGTATTATTATTTAGAAGCCCATGATGGCTGCTTCCTGCATGTGCAATAATTAGGCGCTGTCCTTTGCTGCTTGGTACTAGTCTCTTAGTTGTCCCATCAGATGATTGCCATTCTCGTTCATTACTGTGGTGCGCATTGATCCAAGTTTCATCCAAAAACACAAAATCATAAGAATCTCTTCTCAATTCTCTGACCTCGCGTAAGTATTTGCTTCTCATTGCAACTATATGAGGCTTCTCACAAATAAGGTTTCTACCACCAACATATTTTCTAAAATTGAATCCCAAACTTCTAATAGTCCTCCATAGCGTAGATTATTCTTTCTTAACCAAATTTTCAATTTCCTTAAAGTCACTGCCTCATTATTGTGAAACATATTGCAAATTTCTCTGCGGATCAATTCTCTGTCAAAATTATCCACCACTCTTGGCCTATTTTTCGTGTGTAAAACACTGGAATTACACATTTCAGATGTGGCTATCCAGCGGTGCAATGATCGTTTGCTTATCCCCAAGGCATGAATAGTCCTCTTTTGTGGGTTTGAAATAGAATGACATAGTTTTCCTCGAGTAGCTTCATTGCAGAAATACTTTAAAATCCTATTTGTGATTTGCTGTAATGTCATAAAATGTACTCGCAGACTCATTTTTTATACTTAACCAAACAATACTTTTTGAAGACACGCCACTGATTGACAATGTGTGCGTAACACCGGAAATAAACTGTTTTATGTTCAAGAAGTGCAATTTCACGCAATTTCACACTAAAATCATGCCAATTGCTTGATAAACCAAAAATGTGCAAATGAGGTCGTATAATTTACTGTAGACATTTCAATATGTGTGCGTGTGATGTGTGTTGGCAAGTAGGATTTTATATTATATCGCAAAGAAACGAAAATTGAAACCAATGGCCGCATTTTAATGAAAAATTTAATTCATAGGGTCTATACCATTTCAAATTCACACACAAAATTTCACTTACATGCGTTATATATTCGCTGAGATATAGCATTTTGAAGTTGGGCAAAGCTAGTGAAACGTGCTATAGATTAGAGATGATACACTAAAAGTGAGAAAAAATGTCTGTTGTTATTGAACCAGTGGCGTTTGGGCTCACGTTCTTCAGTCCAATGTCACGGAGTGGTATCTGCAAGTTTCTCTTTTGCTCCATATAAGGTGTTCCGCTTATCTGGCCTCTGAGGAAGAAGCATGTTGCCTTGTTAGAACCGTTATTTGTAAAACTGATTCAATACCGTTTTAATGGTTTAAACCTTGTTTCTTGTGAACTGTTATTTGTAAAACTGATTCAATACCGTTTTATTGGTTTACCTTGTTTCTTGTGAACCGTTATTTGTAAAACTGATTCAATAGCGTTTTATTGGTTTACCTTGTTTCTTGTGAACCGTTATTTGTAAAACTGATTCAATACCGTTTTATTGGTTTAAACCTTGTTTCTTGTGAACCGCTATTTGTAAAACTGATTCAATACCGTCTTATTGGTTTAAATACTTATATTCCTAACATCATTGAGTGCTGGACACCCGAACAGGGGGTTGTCAACAGTTTCATAGCGGTAGGTACATAGCTGGCCCTGTGAAGTGTGGTGTTTATTAGATTCTGTTCAAGGGATTGTTAAGTGGGCATATGTTGTGTTTGGAAACGAGAAATGGTGCCCTGATTCCTTCTTGTAAGATGGCTGGCGATTATTATAGAACATTTATACAGATCTAATCAGAGGCAGATTCTATATCAGTGTCCATCGCAAAAAGGTGTGTTGTTCCTGCAGCAACTGGTTGATTGTCTAGATCTTCTATCGAAGAGGCTGCAAACTGAGATTCTGAAGGTTGAAAAGCAGTGACACTTGTACTGCGCTTTCATTGGTTGCCGTTCCCTTTTTTTTTTTTTTTCTCCGCCAGTATTAGATTTTATTGTATGAGATTGTTTTCAAGGAGAATACACTACTTCTTTAGTATTAATCATACAGTGTACTCTAGCTTACATTACAAATCAGCGCAGGTACTCCATTAAAATTACTGTACAGTATATATATATATATATATATATATATATATATATATAGATATATATATATATATATATATACATATATATATATATATATATATATATATATATATATATATATATATATATATATACAATTTTTAAAAACAAAAAATACAAATCGAATTTTACATATGATTACCGATTGTAATACTCAATTCGGTATAAATGAATTTAGGTCACGTAGAAAAAAAAGGGGAGGAGTTTAAAACAACTTAACTTGCGGATATTTAAATTCGCACGAATGGTACGCGCACACATTTGGGGGAAAGGGGGGGGGATGAGTGTTTTACATTATATTACGTGCATCTGCATAAACCCCACGACGTTGCAAGCACTTTGTAATGACGGTTTTCACGCGCGCGGTTAACGTGACACATTACGCAGCGTTTGTTTATTTATTATTGATAGTACGGCCTGCAGGAATATTAAGCCATAACTATTTCGTTTATTCACCAAGGTTTTTTTTTTTTTTTTTGACAACTGTGACCATAAAAACTACGGTTTGAAGCTATTTTAAAAGAACTTACGGGCAGCTGCCGATACTTCGTTGAACTAGACTCTAGTATAAGCATGGCTTCTCGCGTGTTATTGTTTTTGTGTTTGGCAACAGTAATTGTTCTTGATGGTAAGTATGAACTCTTGACTTTTTTCATGCTCATATACTCATCACAGCATTTGTGTCTGAAAATACACAGGGAAAAAACAAAAATAATGAGAATAAATACAGAAAATGACAACAGGGTTGAACTTGAAGAAACACCACTACAAGATGTAGAATCGTACACATATCTTGGCAGCAATATAGACAAAGTTGGAGGGACAGACAGTGATATCAAAATAAGAATACAAAAAGCAAGAGGAGCTTTCATTGCATTGGGAAATATATGGAGATCAAGAGAAATCGGATCCAACACAAAAATAAGAATCTTCAACTCAAATGTCAAGTCAGCACTATTAAATGGCTCTGAAACACGGAGAACTACAAAAACAACAATCAAAAAGCTACAGACTTTCATAAATGATTATTTGGGTAGAATAGAAGGATTAAAATGGTATGACAAGGTTACCACTGTGGAACTGAGGCCAAGAACCAGACAAGTGCCAGTGGAACAAGAGATGAGAAGAAGACGATGGCGATGGATAGGACACACACTGAAGAAACCTGTTGATAGCATTACAAGACAGTCCTTGTTCTGGAACCCCCAGGGCAAGAGAGGCAGAGGTAGACCAAAAAGCACACGGAGAAGAGAGCTGGAAACAGAGGTGAAAATGATGAGGAGAACATGGAAAGAACTTGAGATGATGGCACGTGACAGGAGGACTTGGCATGTGTTTGTTGAAGGCCTATGCTCCTTGGGGAGCGAAGGGTAACGGAAGGATAGATACTCATCACCAACATCATCATCTCATATTTCGCTCCCTGTTCACATTGGAACCACTACGCAGATGACCCCTTTGATAACGCATGCTCCAAAGCACATTGTCTTGTACGAATGGGTTCTGTAGCCATTTGTTTTACTTGACGAGGTTGCCATCCTTGTGCACAATCTCATTTTAGTCGTCTTTTACGACATGCCTGAGGTGGCAGTAGTCTTCTTCTTCCTCTTCCTCTTCTTCTTCGTCTTCTTCTTCTTCCTCTTCTTCTTCTTCGTCTTCTGCCTTCACTCTCAGACGTCCTTGAGTATGTTCACAGAAAACGGTGGCTATTCGTTTCTCCGTGCAGTTTTTTCCAGGAATTATACTGGTGACGGGCATATGTACTTTCTCTGTTCCTCATATGTTAGGCATTTTTTGAAGTAGGTGTTCAGCAGTGATTTTATCGGTGCCACAGTTACACTCATCGGTAGTTACTGTCTTTAGCTTGTTGAATAGATCGTATCCCAATTTGATGCGACCTGTGCGAAGTCTGAAGAAATATTGTTAACTCTTATCGTATCATCGAGTCGTACCAGCCAGCCTATATTGTTCGTTAAGAAGGCTGAAGAAAATTGTTGCTGTGAACGATTTGTGTCAAGAAGCAAGTAGTATCTCATACGCCTCTTATGTAAATAAACATCATCATCATCTGTTACAAGTCGTTCTGGTGTTGAGCGTACTATAGTCTGATAGGAAGAGACAGAGAGAGAGTATGATGTATTGATACAACAACCATGGGTCTCTGTAAGGTTGTGATCTGAACCTTAAATACGATCATCGAGATGTTCTATCATCAGCAGGCATATATCTATGTATATGTATATATATATATATATATATATATATATATATATATATACATATACATAGATATATATATATATATATATATATATATATATATATATATATATATATATATATATGTGACAGGGGCGCTAGGGGTACCTAACACCTAGCCCCTGTCACAAGTGGCGTCGTCGACAGGATTGACAGACAGCACGCAGTGAAGCAACTCTTCAGTAATCAGAGCAGCAACAGCCGAAACAGTAGAACACCCAGTTCAGTGTAAGGCGAGGGACGGGATCATCCAGTTTGTCAAGATTTCTAGTCAACTCTACTAGCAACAAGATGGCGGCACGCAACACACGTGCTGCTAGTAGAACTGATAACGAAGATGTGGCTGAGGTGGATGACCCTGTAGTAGGGCTGGATCGTCAACCAGAACGAGTACAGTACATCGTGGTACCTACTCACAAGAGAGTGCGGTGCTTTGGGGAGCGCACGGGTCCTACGGCTGAGGAATATGTCAGAGAGGTGAGAGCTGCCTGGAGAGTAGGGATGATGAGTAAAGAGGACCAGGCAGATGTTATTCTTGACAGTGTGACCCCAAGTGTCCGTAGGGAGCTGAGGATTCAGGCTGATGATGATGACCCAGAATCGATGCTACATTCCATTCTTAGGGTGTATGGGGAGCGTCGGAGCATCCCAGAAGTAATGGCCGCGTTCTACTCTACCCGGCAAGGTGCAAGGGAGTCTCTTTGGGAATTCTCCCATCGCATTCACGAGGTGTTTGAAAGTGTTGTAAAGGCACAAAAGCAGAACAACGTCACTCCCTTGGCGCCATCCTTTCTTCGTGACCAGTTTGCTGCTTGTCTGAGAGATGACCTAGTAAGAAAGCTTGCAAAGGAAATGATCATCAAGGAGCCAACAGCATCGTTCACGTCGGTGAGGGACTATGCCCTACGGTTTTTTGGAGACTGAGCCCACTTCTGGGGCTGGTGTTGCCAGTGTCGAAGCAGCTTCGGGGGCTGGTGTTGCCAGTGTTGAAGTGGCAAGAACAGAGACTGTGTCAGATACGCATGCATTAAACGCAGAAGTAGAGCGGCTGAGAGCGCAGGTGGCTCAATTAGAGGCTAAAATTGATGCGATGTCTCAGGAGCAGGGGAGAAGTACCAGGACAGTTCGTTGTTTTAGATGCAGAGAACTAGGCCACGTACAGAATCGATGTCCACAGGCGTTAAACTAGACCCCTCTGCGGCTGGGAGTCAGGTTACAGAAGGGGAGCAGAATGGCTCAAAGATAAAGATGGTTGGTGGTCGACCGGAGTGTGAGGCGCTTATTGCAGGGAAGAAAGTCAAAGGCGGCCAGGGATGTAAGGGTAGCAGGAGGCGACCCAGGACACCGAGGAAGCCTAGGAAAATAAGATGCTTCAACTGTGGAGACCTTTCGAACCACATGGCAGCCAGGTGTCCCCAGGGCCCGCTTCCTAAGCGATGTTTCCATTGTAGGTCCCCGGACCATTTGATATCGGTTTGCCCATCAAAGAGCGCCCTCTCTAAGCGTACCAACACATCTACATTGCCGTCACAGTGCAAGCCAAGAGATGGCCGTGGCAACTGTCACCATAAGGGCGCCAGGAAAAGTGGTCGGCATTTAGAGGAGGAGACTCATCTAAAACTCGTTGAAGGACACGTTTCCAGGCTACGAGGGGCGCACGTAAGAGCAGAGCCACCGTTGCAGAGTTTTGCAGCAGTCCGGAAAGAGAGATGTGACAAGCTGTCGTGTTCTACTCCACTACAGGTCGGAGAATTGGTGAAGAAGAGAATGCACGACGCTGAGAGATCCGAGATTCGTGATATGTGGTCAGAAGACGAGTACGTTGTAGTTCGTGCTCCCACAATGACAGGGGGTCCATATATCATCCAACGAATGGACAGAGCGAGTCCGAGCATTAGAGTAACCAGCAATGACCTGAGACGAAGTGAAGGAAAAGGTGATCCTCCAGATTTGGAGAATACGACTGAAGCGCCTGATTTAGTGCAGTTGTCGGGACGACAACAAAATCAGGCGGGGAATATGTGACAGCGCCATCTTGAGGTCTGTCGTTCTCGGCGCTGGCCCCATCTGGGCAGTCATGTTGTCTATGTGGTTTAGTGCCTTTTGATCACGTTATCTTCAAGCAGATTTATTACAAGGCCATAATAAGCCTACATATTAGTAGTGTTTTTGCTCTAGTTGTGTATATCTGTGTTTTCATGCATTCTGGAGCAATAATCGCGTGTGTTATCTGTGTGGCGCAGATTAATGCGCGTAAGCGCGCAGTAAATTGAGTGGTTAGGCCAGGGCTTATAAAAAGGGGTAGCAAGCGGCGAAACCGGTCTATGTTTGAGAGAGCCGCCCAGTGAGAACAGACGAAGAAGACACACAAGAGCCAAGCTGTAAATGCCTTGAGCACGTGAGTTAATTTAAATTAGCATTAGTTTTCTAGGATTCTGAAATTATATCGATGTGGCTATTTTAATGTTTAATGGAATAAATAGATAGATAGATAGATAGATGTGAAGTTTAAGAGCGATTATTTCATTCTTCAGAAAGGCAGACATAGTGTGAGGCTATTTCACTGCGAAATTTAGATAAGATTAACAATCGCAAGATAGCAACCTCGTGGTGATAAAAGGCGGTGATAGCGAGTCTGAGCAAACACGCTCCGCGTGTTAAACCTATAATATGTTATGCCGAGCGACACGCGGTGTATTTAGTTCCAGTTTTTGGTTAAAGCCAAGAATATTATTCTTTAATGTAAGAGTAATTTTATTTTATCCTTTAATGTAAAAGTAATTAAGTGTATTTCACGATTATTGATTATTCTACTGTTTATCTTTAGTGGTTACTTAGAAGGGAGAATAGTCATTTAGATTTCTGGTGCGTAAGGCAAGTTGAGACAGGTGTTTCTCTGTTTGCTCCCGGTGGAGCATGGAAACACCAATGCGGCTGGTGTCCACCACAAGTCAACAGAAGCATTTTTATGCTGTTACAGTGGTTGTTCCTGTAATAATGTGTTTCATGTGATGAGTTCCCAATCTCGTCAGGGGTCACATATGACACGTTTGTGGCCAGGCGCACCAGTCGTCACTTACGACATGTTCAGAGTGCGGGAACGAGTATTGATGTGGGTCGGTTGAGAGGTAGTAGTTAATTCTCATTATTGAGATTATTTGTTGTACATGTATTGAAGAATATGATTTTATGTCCAGTTGATTATTATTGTTATGTGAACATGGTTTGTGAGAGCACGTGGGCGTACTTAGAGTTGTATATTTCTCTCCTCCGCTCCTGAGGGAGCATGGGGCCACCGGTGTGGTTTGTCTCAGCATGAAGCATTCAGATGCTCTTGCAGTAGTGGTTTCGGTAGCAACCTATGTTACCCGGTGCGATTGCCAGCCTCATGCACAACACCATACTAGTCGCATTGGACGACACGCATGAGTGTGTGAGATAGTTGATGATATCAGGTGGGCGCATGTTTTCTGTATGGTAAATGTTATTATCCATGCTATTGATGTTCACTTAGACATTGTTTTATTTATAAAGGATCGTTTGACAGTGGTTGCAATTATTGGTTGCTTGCAACCCCCTCAGCAGCAGACTTAACAATTCAAGCAACCCAAAGCCTTATGCAGATCAACATTTAATTCTACCGAACACCAAACAAACAATCCAACAAACAATCAAACGAACACCCAGTCAGTGTTCATAGACTGTCTGAAAAACAATAAATAAAACAATGTCTAAGTGAACATCAATAGCATGGATAATAACACTTACCATACAGAAAACATGCGCCCACCTGATATCATCAACTATCTCACACACTCATGCGTGTCGTCCAATGCGACTAGTATGGTGTTGTGCATGAGGCTGGCAATCGCACCGGGTAACATAGGTTGCTACCGAAACCACTACTGCAAGAGCATCTGAATGCTTCATGCTGAGGT